>RJWT010033028.1:0-13987 GCA_004365215.1 Cuniculus paca | reverse complement strand
TGTATGTATGTGTTATGGATGCTGCTATTTTAACAAAAAGAAAAGGATTATTTTTCACCAGAGTGGTCAGAATATTGTCATTTATCAGATACAATCAGAAATTAGTAGAAATTGTTTTTTGAGTGTTCATGAACTTGATATCAATAACATTCTTACAGAATTAAACAAAAAAACCAGAGTTTTGTGTGCTATATACTTATATGTCTTTTGGTGATCTCAAGGTTATTAATATATTTATGTGAAAAGTTGGCAGAGAACTGGAAATATCTGGTTGAATAAGGTAATATTCTATTTCACACATTATTGTTCAGACAATAAATACCTATTTGAAAAATTTTGTTCCCTTTCTACATAGCTTTGCATAAAGAAATGACAGAAGGAAATCATTCTACAGTGACTAAGTTTATTCTTTCTGGGTTAACAGAAAAACCAGAGCTCCAGATTTTCCTCTTCCTCCTCTTCCTGGGAATCTATGTGTTCACGGTGGTGGGGAACCTGGGCATGATCACCTTGATCAGGCTCAGTTCTCACCTGCACACCCCCATGTACTATCTCCTCAGCAGTCTGTCCTTCATTGACCTCTGCCATTCCTCTGTCATTACCCCCAAAATGCTGCTCAACTTTGTGACAGAGAAGAATGTCATCTCCTATCCTGAGTGCATGACTCAACTCTACTTGTTCCTGGTTTTTGTTATCTCAGAGTGTCACATGTTGGCTGCAATGGCATATGACCGCTATGTCGCCATCTGTAACCCTTTGCTTTACAATGTTACCATGTCTTCTCAAGTCTGTTGCTGGATGGTAGCTGGGGTGTACAGCATGGGTTTGGTTGGTGCCACGGCTCACACAATTTGCATGCTGAGGGTGCTTTTCTGCAAGGCAAATGTAATAAATCATTATTTCTGTGACCTTTTCCCATTACTGGAGCTTTCTTGCTCCAGCACTTTTGTTAATGAGGTAGTGGTTCTGTGCTTCAGTGCATTTAATATTCTTCTTCCAGCTCTCACTATACTTAGCTCATATATATTTATCATAGCCAGCATCCTCCGGATTCGCTCCACCTCGGGCAGGTTCAAAGTCTTTAGTACTTGCAGTTCCCACATCTCAGCAGTTGCTGTCTTTTTTGGTTCTGCCGCATTCATGTACCTGCAGCCCTCATCAATCAGCTCCATGGACCAAGGGAAAGTGTCCTCTGTGTTTTATACCATTATTGTCCCTATGCTGAATCCCTTGATCTACAGCCTGAGGAATAAGGATGTTAAAGTTGCCCTACTTAAGATCCTTCAAAAAATAAATTTTCTTTGAAATAGAGTATTTAGCTTTCATAATAATTTATTTCTGTATTTATGATAAGGAAATAATCCAGAGACTGTAAATATGTGTTCTTACATCTTGTGATTTCTGTTAATGCTTAAATATTTGGACAAAAAGGACTCCTGGTAAGACTAGGTTGATGGAATCAAAGTCTCATAGGGTGGTGGTTCTCCAGGGTGCCCCAGAATCTGCCTACTCAGAGTAAACTGTATCTCAATTTTATAAATTCCAAATCCTCCATACAATTCATTGTGCTTTACATGTATGGAATATGGTTCTTCTATTTATAGTACTTATATAAATTCAGAAAATAAATATATTTGCTTCACAATGTCATGTTTCAAAAGTATATGTGCCTAGCCTTCTAAACTAAGCTTATTAGCGGGTATTTTTGAAAATGTAATCACTAAAATAAATAAATTTTACTATTTGAATTATACAAAGTATAATCCTTAATAATTATAAATTGTGTATAACTGTGTTAGTGCAATATCATGACATAAGATTGGAAATAAAACATTTCCTACACTCATGGAGATAGCAACACATTGGAAGACATTGACAAGAATAAACAGATACACGAATATTACAAACATTCTCTGACATGTATCTGTGTATCAGTCTTGAGATGATGCTACCATCCCTAGTTTCCTGATAGTTCTATACTCCTTTTCCTATATTCCAAGGAGATATGGCTTTTTAAAAAATTTGCACCTGTATAGAGTATCTGTTATTTTGAAGTGCTATTCATGTACTATTCAGTTCATATGGGTTCCTCGTTTACATGTAAAACTTAAAGTTGACAAATGTTTTCCTGACTAATGACTAATACTTCTCACACATGAAATTCACTTTCTACTTGAAAAACGATTGTTTTTTTCTATGGGATGAGAAGCAGACTTTTGACAAGTAAATTTCATTTTTTCAAATTGAAATATTATATGTCCTCTTGGAGGGTCTAACTAGAAAGCTTGAGGTAGTCCTCCTGGGAGACAACTATCCTCAAGAGCAAATCTCAGTAGTTCTCACGCCTTAGTTTTGTAATGACCTTTCTTACGTCTCCCAAGCAATAACCTGTTGGCCACTAGATACAGCCATTCAATTTTAGGGCCACTCATAGATGGAAGGTTGTGGTTGTATTCTTTCTGTTGCCTCTAATTTGTAAACCTTCACAAAAAGTTGCATTGAGACAGCATGGACATCCACAAGTAGCATCTTATTATTCCCTGCCCCTCTCTGCTAACAGCATGTCTGCAAGCACAGCACAGAGTTATTTATTCTTCTTTAACGCAGTGTGAGCATTTCATCTGGTTCCGATGCATTTGCAGAATCACTTGTCTCATCGAAAAAGTATAAAACAACGTTTAAAACATGCTTGGTTTGTCCACAGTTTGTGTTCAAATATGTCACGTGAACAACTAAAAGTAAGCTTGCCTTTAATTCACACTATAAAATAAAAACTATTAGTGAGAGGTCAGATTCATTCCTTCTTGGAAAACAAGCAGAAATTTTTTTATAGTGTTGTAATTTCTTATCTTCACATTCCATTTTATTACCCTACAATAATTTCATATGTTTGCATCTATCTCTTTATTGGCATATATTTAAGTGACACATACATGGATGCATGCAAATCTGTAACACATATGTGTAAGTGAGTAATGAAATTGTATTGTTTGAATCTGTTTTGCAAAGTTTGTATATGTATTGTTATGTTTATTACTCTAGATAATAACATTCACGAAATTTGTTCATGGTTACTGGGAATACACCTAAATCATTATTTATGAAAATTTGTTATATTTCAAAATATTCAAGCATTAAAATAATTAAAAATTATAAGGATAGAAATGTCTGAACTAACTGTAATCACTCTGTGAACTGTAATTACTCTGTGTAGGAAGATAAACTATTAGAATACTAACATAGAGACTAGATTCCAAAACAGATAGTGACATCTACCACTAGAAGGGAAGCTCTAACAAAGAAAAATACTAAAAATACCTAAATTTATAGAATACATTCAATCAAAAGTTTTAATAATTGAAAAGAATATGAGAGAATACCTATGTTATAAAACTAAGCACTGTTTTTAACTTGAGTAATTTTTTCAAATATAGTTTGTCTTTCATTTAACTGATACAAACACATTATTAATTTCCAGGAGAAAATAGTTCCTCTTTCATAATTGGCATTACTAAGGACCATCAAGGTGTCCCAAGTGATAACTTCAGTCAGAAATAACTATTTCCTTTTGTAGCAGTTATGATTATGTTGCTTTGTGCTTCACACTCACATGGGCGTGTAGATGTGCATGCACTTGCACATGCACTCATATAACATGTTGACCTAAACCAGAAGATGATCCTTGGGCATAGTTCTTTGGTTCATCATAGAAATATGTTTCTTTTAAATTGGCTTTCTACAGTTTCATGTTTGCCATCAATGGGTCACTCCAGATTTCCTCTATTTCACTATTAGCCTCAAATATATGGAGGGAGAAGGGAAAGTCCCCAAACTTGAAGAAGCGTGTATGGTTATGATACCCTTCACTTCCACCTCTATCCCTTTGGTAAGTACCAAGTCACACAGATAAACTCAGATGCATGAGGGATTACAAAGTGTTGGGAGAGGTTGGTGGCATTGGGTCAAAATAAGATGTAAGAGTTTTATTTTAATTGAGGAAGAGAGAATGAGTATCAAAAAGAACTAGCAATTTATTAAGCATTGTCTTATATTTATATACTTAAATATTTTTCAATTTAAGTTTAAATTACCAATTTAAATATTTTTCAATATTTAAAGAGATGGTTCTTATATTGTTCTTTAGAATTCAGCATTTGTTTTAGGATTTTTTGATGCCTCCTGCCTAGCCTTTGTTGCCCAGTACTGCTTTGGTATTCTAGGTCTCTTCTGGTTCCAGATGAATATTAGGAATTTTTCCTTAGTTCCGTGAGGTATGCTAATAGTATTTTGATTGAAATTGAATTAAATTTGTATAACAATTTGGGAGTATGGCCATTTAGCAATATTGATTGTTCCTATCCAAAAGCAAGGGATATCTTTTCAGTTTCTGATATCCTTTTTAATGTTCTTTTTCAGAGATAATATATTGTAATTTTCAATGTATAAATCCATCACTTCCTTTGTCAGGTTGATTAATAAGTATTTCGTTGTTTTCAGATGCTATTTTGAAGGGTATGATTTTTCTAATTTCTCACTCAATGAATTTGTTTGTTTACAGGAATACTATGGATGTTTGAATGTTGATTTTGTATCCAGTTATGCTACTGAAGTTGCATAATAAATCTAGAAGTCTTTTAATGCTGTTTCTTCTATGTAGAGCATCAAGTCATCTGTGTATAGTGATCATTTAACTTCTTCCTTTCCTGCCCTTATTCCTTTTATTTCTCTCTCTTATTTAATTGCTCTGGATAATGTTTCCAGAACTATATTAAGTAGGAGTGGTGACAGTGGATGTCTGTGTCTTTTTCCTGATTTTAGAATGAAAGCTTTCAGTTTTTGTCTATTTGGTATGATGTTCATTGCTGGTTTGTCATAGATGACTTTTATCAGATTGAGATAAAGGTCTTTTTCCATAAAATTTTTATCATGAATGAGTTTTGGACTTTATCAAAAGCTTTTTCTGCATCTATTGAAATGACCATGTGGTTCTTATCTTTGGCTCTATTGATATGGTACATTACATTTATTGATTTGCATATGTTGAACCATCCCTGCATTCCTAGGATGAATCCCACTTGGTCATGGTGTATAATCTACTTGATGACTTGCTGCATTCTGTTTGCCAGTATTTTATTGAGGATTTTTACATCTATGTTCATTAGGGAGATTGACCTGTGGTTCTATTTTTTGGTTGGGTCTTTCTCTGGTTTTGAATTGGGTAATACTTGCCTCCAGGAATGAGTTAGCATATAACTTCCCTTTCAATTTCATTAAAGAGTTTGAGGAATTGGTATTTAATCTTCTCTAAATTTCTCACAGAATTCAGCAGTGACTTTATCAGGATTCTTTGTTGGTAAGTTTTTAATTACATTTTCATTTTCATTGACTGACACTATGTTATTTAGCATTTTTATATCTTCTTGATTCAGATTTGGTAATTTATACATATCTAGGCATCTGTCCATTTTTTCTCATTGAAGAGTAAAGATGGAAGAGTTTTCCATCATTGAAGAGTAAAGATTTTCAAAGTTGGTATTGATGATATTTTGAATTTCCAAAAGATCTGTAATGATTTCACCCATTTCATTCCTCATCCCATGAATTGGAGTCTCTTCTTTTTTTTTTTTTTATGGTTAGTAAGGGTTTGTCAATTTTATTTATTGTTTTAAAGAACGAACTCTTTGACTCACAAATTCTTTGTATTCTTGTCTTGGTTGCAATAGCATTAATTTATAATCTGATCTTTATAATTTTCTCTCTTGTACGGACTTTGGGTTTGACTTTCTCTTCTTTTTCTAGAAGCTTGAAGTTCAACATTAGGTTATATATTTGCACTTGTTCTGTTTTCCTGGTGTGAGAATTCACTGCTATAAATATTCCCCTTAGGACTGCTTTCATTGTGTACTACTGGTTCTGGTAAGTGGTTTGCATTTTCATTTGATTGTAGATGTTGTTTAATTTCTTCTTGAATTTCATCTGTGGCCCACTGGTTGTTTAGGAGTGTGTTATTTAATTTCTATGTGTTTATGGAGTTTTTGTGGTTTGTTTTGTCATTAATTTCCAATTTCATTACACTATGATCAGATAATATGTATGGGATAATTTTAATTCCTGTGCATTTATTTAAGCATGTTCTACGGGCTAGTATATGGTCCGTTTTAAAAAATGTCCCATGTGTACCTGAGAGGAATGTTTATTCTGATGTTGTTGGGTGGAACACCCTGTAAATGTTTACTAATTGTATTTGTTTACAGGTTTGGTTCAGTCATAATTTTTTTTGCTGATTTTTTGTCTGGTTGATCTGTCTATTTTTTTTTTTATTATGAACAGGATATATTTATTGAGAGAAAGAAAGCTTCTGTCTGAGAGAGAGACAGAAGGGGTCCCAAGTGGGTTGCCTGATCTGTCTCTGTTTGGCAATGGGGTACTAAGGTGTTTCATTACAACTGTGTTATTTCTTATTTGATTTTTCATGTCTATTATTATGTGCCTTATATAGTTGGGTTTACCCATATTTGTTGCATATATATTTATGATTGTTATCTCTTTCTCTTCAATTTTTCCCCTAACAATCATGTAGTGACCTTTATTATCTCTTTTCATCATTCTTTGTTTGAAATTCACATTGTCTGCAAACAGAATAGCTACCTCTCTTTTTTTCTGGCTTCCTGTTGCATAGAGTTTTGTTTTCCACCCTTTAACTATTAATCTATGAGTTTCATTTTGAGTTAAATGTGTTTCTTGTACGCAGGATATTGTTGGATCTTGTTTCTTGATCCATTCTGTCAGTCTTGTTTCCTTTGATTGGTCAATTGAGGATATTTACACTGGTGCTTATAAGTGTTATGTATTGGCTTATCTTTCTCAGGTTACTTTCCTGGTGTTTGTTCCCTACTTTTCCCCTCTGGTTGATTACCTGTCCTGCATGGTGGGTTGTTTCTGTTGCTGTTCTTGGAATCGTGGTCATTTTTATCTGTCTCTATAATATCTTTTTTTTTTTTTGGCGGCACTGGGGATTGAACTCATGACCTTGCACTTGCCAGGCAGGGGCTTAGGCCACTGAGCTAGATCCCTGGCCCTTGTCTTTTTGAGACAGGGTCTCACTATGCCATTCAAGCTGGTCTTGAGCTCGGTTTGTAGCTCAGGCTGGTCTTGAACTCACAATGATCCTCCTGTCTCAGCCTCCTGAGTGCTGGGATTACAGGCATGCACCACCAGGCCTGGCTCTCTATAATATCTTTCAATAATTTTGTAGTGCTTGTTTTTGGTCATGAATTTCTTGTGTTGTTCTTTGTCATGGAAGTATCTTGTTTCTCCATTGATTTCAAAAGGTAATTTTGCAGAATCCATCAATCTGAGATGGAAGTTGTTTTCTTTCAGAACTTGAAATGCTTCAAGATATTCTTGTCTTGAGGATTTGTGTTGAGAAATCAACTGTGATTCTGATGGACTGCCTTTTATAGATTATCTGTCTCTTTTACAGCTTTTAATATTCTGTTCTTTTACTGAATTTCTGGGATCTTGATTACTATATGTCTGGTGTAGATTTACTTGATTATGACTAACTGGCATTCTGTATGCCTCACTTATCTGTATATTGGTTCCTTTTCCCATGCTTGGGAAGTTTTCTGCTATTACTTTACAAATAGTTGGGTTTTTTTTTTTTTATGTCATTTGTGTTTACTCCTGGTTCTTTCATTTAAGCCAATCAAACTAACATTGTTTTACTTTGCATCATCTTGTACCTGTAGAATTGTTATTTCCTGATCTTTTGCTATTTTCAAGAGATCTTTCTTTTCAAGATCACTAGCTAAGATCCTGTATTCAAGGTCTAAAAGCCTGTCTTCAGTTTCATTCAAGTGGTTTTGCCAGCTTTCAATGGAATTTTTAATCTCCTAGATATCTTTTTGGATCTGTTTCATGCATTCGATTTCTTTCCTATATTGATCATTCATGGTTTCCATTCTCTTCTTATCATCACTTATTTATTATCAATCTGTTTTCTAGATTTGCTGAGCAATTCTTTTATAAATGTTGACATTTTTCTTCTTTTGAATGAGATATTATTTCTGATCTGATTTCCTCTAGAGCCTCATGGATTTGTTTCTTTACTTCAGTTGCTATTATTTCAGAAATGTCAGGTGTCTATTTTCCATTGTCCTCTATCTCATTGTCTCCTGGACTTGTTTTGGGTGGGATGGAAGCCAGAGATTGCATTTTGCTTCTATGTCTTGTCATTTTCTATTTTACAAGTTTTTGTTTTGTTTTTTTGTGTTGATCCTTGTAAATTTTTATAATGGGTAATTTTATCACTAGTATCAGGGCCTCTATTGGAAAGTTTTGTTCTCTAGAGATGGCTTATATGTGTAGAATTTTCCTGTTTTGTGTATGTTCCAAGATTCTACTTTTCTAATAATTAAGAGTGAGATGCTGGTATCTCTTTGGCTCAGTCCCCAGTCCTTTGATGCTGGGCTGTGATGAAGTTATTACCCAAGAACTTCCCAACATTGTTACTCAAGTGAAAACAACTGATTAAAACAGATATGACATCCTAGCTAAAGTAGTATAATTATCAATAGCAATAGCATAAAGCATAGTTTATAATCTTATGAACTGTGGTAACTATTAATTTTGTATCTTTAACCATTGGAACAATATCTACAATTACATTATAGAAACAATCATAAATTGGGAGCTCACATACAAAGTGTTTCCTCTGTGTAGTATGGTTTTATCCTGTGGTGGGGAAATTTAAGAAACATGGTGGATAAAACAAAGATAACTGAAAAGAATGTAGAAACCGTGCTGGATGGCAAAGAATGGTCATGCAAGCTTTGGGAAGCTAGAGAAGAGGGCAGAAGAGAAAGACTGAAGAAGTAAGTAAGGGATTATCTGAACTTGGTCTCTGGGTTTAGGGAATGGTATTAGTTTTCTGTTGTTGGAGTTCTCACCAGCTATTTAGAAAAAAGAAAAAAAAGAAAAAGAAAACAAAAAAGAAGAGAGAGAGAATAAAGGGGAAGTCCTACCCTCATGCTTCTGTTCTATATGTCTTTGTTCCCAAGCACAAGGCTGGTTCACCTAACTAACCACCTGTTGACTCATACTGTTACTGTTGCTTCTAACAGTCTCATGCCACTGGTCCCACCTGTCCATCCTGTGCACCCTGGCTGTGGGACCTACTGTGTGGCAGATGTTCCCATTGGTCTTTGTGTCTTTCCATACAGTTCACCTGGATCCCAGCAGTAGGGAAGGGAGGGGTTAGGCTCTGAATCTGCTCTCTCTGTTCACCTGGATCCCAGCAGCCACAATGGGAGAGGCCAGATAATATATTTTTAAATGTAAGATCCACTACAAAAGTGGATGTCATACTGAATGGGGCAGATATTGCAATATTTTAATAATTCTCTGGTCCTTCCTATAGCTTTACCATCCTCATTGATGCTTCCTTATTCTGAAATAGCTTTTGCCTTCATTCAGTTTCATCTTTCTAGAATTCACACCATTTTCAATACAAATAGAAATGTTTCATTCTAATGCATTTCTCACCATTCCAGTTTCTAATAAGGCACACCTCTGGTTCAACACAATCTATTCATAAGGATACATTTTTGATATTTCTTAGTATTAACGAATGCTTGAGGATACTACATTTCTAAGAATCATAAAATTTTTGAGAACAATGATCATATCTTGATTGTATTGTATTTCAATGTCTCAGGTTTATATATTACTGACAAGCAAAGCTTTTCATGATGTTTATGGGTTATTCTGACAGTATGATTTTACTTTCCAAAGCTTCCATGATATAAAGAAAGAATTTTGCAAAAACAAAAGCAAAAATGCCCACCTTTAGAGCACACATTAAACTGCTAAGCTAATATAAATTGAAAATTTTCCAAAGCAAGTTTACTTAAGAATATATATGTCGACTGTTTTCTAAATTTACATAACATTCAATAAATGTTCAGTAAAAATACTTAATATACTTACAAGCAGTCTAGTATGAAATTACTTTTTACAATACATGATTTGATTCTGTGTCAACCCTAAACTTCTCCAAACAATTTTGTAAAAGCATATTTTTATTAATTCTTCGACATTTCTCCTATTTTTAGAAGCTAAGACAGTTCTCATTTCTCTTTCTTAATTTTGTTAAGTACTCCTTAGGGGTTTACTAGTACCTAAAATATTTTACCTTGTGAAATGAATGAAAGCTATTTTTATTCAGTCTCTAAGGTGAGATATTTCAGAAAGTTTGTGTTTATGGCATCCTATGTTAATAGGGATAGTATTGGTCAATGAAAAGAAAAACTTCCAAATATTACAGACATTGATTGCATTTTTTGCTTTTCTATTTCCCTTTTGATAAATCACTTTAGATGATTCATTCATTGTATGCTCTAAATTTTGAATATTTTAATGTCTTGACATGAAACTCACTAGATCTCTAACAATATCTCTAACATTGTTCATTTAATTCATATTGAAACAAGAATGTGCATTTTCATATATGTCATGATATTGAACACTTGAGAACCAATGAGGTAAAAGGAAAACCCTAATTGTTAATTTTTCCCCAGAGTTGATGCATATGGGATAAGATTCTAGTGGGAGGTCATTAAAATTGTTTATTCCTAATCAGACACTGATTTGCTATACCTAACGTATAAAACCACCTGTTAACCAACCTTTCCAGATGGCCACACTGCATTAGGCATCAGCTGCATCAGAGAACTGGGTTAGTGGCTCACACGGTACCTTTGATCTATCTTTTCCTAACATCTCTGTTTTTCTGGGCAAAGCAAATACCCCATCTGAACTCTCTGGGAAGAAGGAGGGTATGTCTGAGTCCCAGAGCATAACTTTTAAAACCTAAGAATCTGCAGCTGCAGTTTCCCTCCAGTGCTAATAAAGACACACAGGAATATTTTCTGTCTCTACCCATCCTCAATCTAAGAGACCCACTCCCTGATGGGTAAAGATTCCCTTATTGCCTGTTTTCCCCTGAAATATAAAATTGTAGTACATAATTCTTTTTTTACTCATTTCTACTCAGGTAGTGTGGAGGTTTTGTTCACTTGGTTTGAGTCTGTTAATTTGTATCTAAGCTTCTCCAAACAATTGTATTAAACATTTGTCTTGAGTCTTGTAATGGCAGACACTATGCACTGGACTATACTGAATTTATAACAAGTGTGAGAGGAAAGGTAGTACTCAAAAGAATGCAAAATTACTTAGGGGTCAGGTATGAGCATAACAACATGTTCATGGGAAGGTAGAAAATGTTGTTTTTCAGTGTGATGTTCACTTTGAAAGATCTTAACTGAAGGACCTTAACTTTTAAGTGAGATTTCATGGAGTAAAGAAGAAAGAAAAGAGAAACAGAAGAAATACTACGAATTAAAGGTAAGGGTGTACCAGAGATCCTTTGGGCCAATGGTTGTATCCTGTGATAATTACTAGGAGTAAAAGAAAAAACTTTGTTTCTCTTAAAAACCTTCGCTGAGCCCCACTCTGCACTTGCACCGTAATAACTGTGTTCCTGTAGGGCATGTCCTGGGAAGACATTTATTCCCTTGCCTAGTCTGCCTCCTTGGCCCTTATGGATTGAAATATTTTGATGAACAAGGAATCTACATATATTATCTCTATTATGAATGCCCTCAGGAATGTTTCAATTATAATTTTAAAATTATAATTCATTCTCTGGCACAGCCTAAAATATTTTCTTGGATGGTTTTCATCATATAAGCATTCACTATTATTTTCTATGAATTTCACTTTTACTTGTATGGAATCACCTAAGTTACCAATAGAATACTGTTTATGACAAGACTGAGGGTATAATGTCTTCTGGAATAAAGAATGAAGAATTTTGACTTTCTTACTAATTTTTAGATGTTCCCTAAGTTCCCCTGACTATGAAATATTCTTTTCTATTCTTTTTATTTAATTTTGTGCAAAAAAGAAAAAAATTCATAACAACATGACAGGAAAATAACAACATGTAATACATTGTATATTAGTATCTTTAAAACAATTACTCACAATATGGGCATAAAAATTCTCCAATTAATATCAGTGCAAACCTTCTTTTATATGAAGTAGAGACACTAATAGTGCAACTAACTTTCTCTCTTTTCCCTTCCTTCCTTTCCCCTTTCTGCCATCCCAGTTCCTATTTCCATTTCAGCAATTTCTTACCATTTCACTCTATTCTGTATTTATACCACATAACTCTGTCACATCTCCAAGACAACACAAAAGATTTAACAAATACTTTACTGAATCTGGAAAACCTATCATTATCCCACACTTTTACTCTATCTATTTAGTAAAAATTTACTGAAATGAAAATTCTGGGTCTACTTAACCACACATGATTATTCTGAGTCATCATTCTTATATAAGAATTTAAAGGTATATTTTTCCTCCAGGGAAAACTTTTATTTGAAATAACATGCAGGAGCCCAATGGATAGTATCATAAGTGAAAGGAGCCAGTCACGAAAGGCAAATGCTGGTTTATTCTATTTATTTGAGGCACCTGTAACAGGTAATCTCATAGAAGCGAAGAACAGAATACTAGTTACCAGGCACCAGTAGATGAGGGTAAATGTGGAGGGGTTTTGTCTTGAGTTTCTGTTTTCTTTTTCTTTCTTTCTTTTCTTTCTTTCTTTCTTTCTTTCTTTCTTTCTTTCTTTCTTTCTTTTGGTACTGGTAATTGAAGTTTCAGTTTTCAGTTCTATTAGATAAGCAAGTTCTCAGGCTATTGTACACAAAACACAAGAGTGCCTGAATATAGTTAGCAATCTTGTGGCAAATTTCATTGCTTTAATCCTTTTTATTGCAGAATTCTCCTTATTTGTTATTCTACACTTCACTTCTCCATTTATCACTGGATGGGCATTATATGGATTCCTCAGTGACTATTATAAGTAATGCATCTCAGAATACTCTTGTACAAGTTTTTGTGGGGATGTCTATATACTATTCCTTTAGATACATACCTACCTGTGAAATTTCTGAACCACATCATAACTCCATTTTTCATATTTTAATAACTTCCAGTTTGTTTCCTATCAGTATCTACTATTTTATAATACTATGAACTATATATAATGGCTATAATTTCTTCACATTGCTGCTGTCACTTATTTTCATTTATCTTTTGATTACAATCTTTCTGAAGGACATAAAATATTATCTTATTGTGGTTTTTATTTTGAATATCCTTAATAATCAAGACTGATACAGATATTGTCACATACTTATTAGTCACTCACATATCTTAAATAGAAATGTGCTTATTCAGGTCCTTTGAACATTTTAAAATTTGGTTATTTGTTCTTTTAATCTCTGAATTGCAAAAGTTTATTTTTAATGAATACTAACTATGAATTGTTTTCCAGAAATAATATTTGAAATCTTTTTTCAATTTCTGTGTTTTCTTTTCAAGATCTGCATTCCATTCTTTACCAAATTTTTCAATTTTCATGTTCAGTTTATCAAGGCAGTTTCTGTTTTTAGTATATTTTCTAAAAAACTATTCCAAAATATAGAGTCATATGTATCTTAGTCTTGTGTCATTATGCTGATATCATTAGAAAATAGTTCTGACATTTAGTTCTATGATCTATTTTGAGTAAATTATAGTGGAAGTTCTGAAAAATGGTCCAAATTAATATTTTACCTCTCCTGCTTCTCCCAGCAGCATTTCTTTTTAAAAAAACTTCATTCTTGCTGGGCCTGGTGGCAAATGCCTATAATCCCAGCAATCGGGAGGCTGAGACAGGGGGATCGTTGCGAGATCGAGACCAGCCTGGGCTACAAAGTGAGCTCAAAGACAGTCTGAAAGGCATAGTGAGACCCTGTCTCAGAAAGACAAGGGCCAAGGGCTGGGGATTTAGCTCAGTGGCCTAAGTGCCTGCCTGGCAAGTGTGAGGTTGTGAGTTTGATCCCCAGTGCCACCAAAAAAAAAAAAAAAA
>RJWT010033027.1:0-13996 GCA_004365215.1 Cuniculus paca | reverse complement strand
GAAATACCATCATTTGTTAATTCATTCAACTGTTAGTGAGATTTGAGGTTGCTTACAGTTTGGAGCTACTACAAATATAGTTGGTTTGAACATTCATTTACAAGTCTTACATGGACATATTCATTTCTCTAGGGCAAATACTAGGAGTGGAATAATTCAATCTTATTGTAGAGGCATGTTTAATGTAAATCAACTGCCAGGTTTTGTTCTTGATTGTACTACTTTACATTGCTTTCCCCAGTGTGATATAATTGCAATGTTCCATATCCTTGTCAACACTTATCATAGTCAACCTGTATAATTCTGGATGTGTATAGCAGTATCTCATTGTGTTTTATTGTTTAATCCAAGAAGCACTTATTGAGAACCTAGAAAACAAACATAAGAATCTTTTTAAACACAGTTGGTCCTTAACATTTTTTTTAATTTTCACAGAAAAATATATACTTCCTACAATTCAGTGCCATTAATTACTTTACAATGTTATGCAACCATAGCCACTATTTTCAAGATTTTTCATCATTTCAAACAAAAAATCTGTACTCATTCAGTAGTAAATCCTCATTCCTAGTCTCCCATGCTATAATTTCTGTTTTCTGTGAATTTGTCTCTTCTCTGTGAATTCACCTCTTCTAGACAGTTAATGTAAATGGAATCATGGAATATTCCTTATTTCATTAGCATATTTTTAGGCTCATCTATGCAGGTATAAGCACTCCCTTTTTATAGCTGAAAAATATTCCATTGTGTGTATGTGTGTGGATCACATTTATATGCACATTCATTTGTATGTTCATGAACACAGATTGTTTCCAGCTTTTTTTTTTTGTTGTTGCACTGGGGATCAAACTCATGACCTTGCACTTGCCAAGCAGGCACTTAGGCCACTGAGCTAGATCGCTGGCCCTTATCTTTTTGAGACAGGGTCTCACTATGCTGTTCAGGCTGGCCTTGAGCTCACTTTGTAGCCCAGGCTGGTCTCGAACTCACAACAACCCTCCTGTCTCAGCCTCCCAAGTGCTGGGATTACAGGTGTGAGCCACCACGCCCAGCTGTTTCCAGCTTTTTGCTATTGTTGAATATTGCTTCTGTAAAAGTAGATATACAGGTATTCATTTGACATGTTTTTAATTTGCATTTCCCTAATGACTGAAGATGCTTCTATAAATGAGCTTTTTTGCCATCTATGTATCTTTGCTGGTGTTACTCAAATCTTTTCACCAGTGTTTAAAACAATTTTTTAAAATTATTGAATTGTAAAAGTTCTAATTTAGTCTAAATACAAGTCCTTCATTGGGTGTATGTGTTGACTTTTTATTTTCTTAACAATATCTGTAAGACAGCGAAGATTTTCAACTTTGATGAGATCCAACTTGATGATACTTTTTACTTTTATACCCTATACGCTTTATATGTTCTAATACTAATAAATATTTTATAAGTATGTTTTCTTTTAAGAAGTTTTAGAAGTTTAGCTCTTAAATTTGAGGCCATGATCTGTTTTAAGGAGTTTTTATATGGTAAGATATAAGGTCAAAGTTCATTTTTCCTTGTATATGTCCTTTCCATATGTCCTCATGCCTGATATTTGTAGACTGCCAGCATGCATGATCCTATTGGTCTCTCCCCAAAACTAACTCTGACCTACCCAACCTTCAGACATGCTATTGAAGCAGCACTTCTACTGTAAGGTTTTAAATGTCACAAATATAAGAACTTAGTGACAAGTTTCATTTTACCCTTTAGTTGCTTCTTCTTTACAGTGTGCCCATTAGGAATCAGGCAATCTATTAGCTGCTAGAGTTGTATAAAGTAAAAAGTGGCCTTTGTGTTCAAGAAAATGGCCACACAAATCTTGCTTCCATGTTTCATACTTTATTTACTCAACAGAGATTACTTTATAAAGCCCAGTTTTTCATTATAGGTATTTTTGAGAGTAAATATTGAATAAATTTAACTACCATGGATGTGTCTCATCACTTACATCTCATGCAGGTAATTTACCAACTTATTCCAAAAGTATGGAGACTGATGGGTGAAAAGAGAGAAGTCCCCAAAGCATAGACTTTTGAGTGTACTGACTATGATCTGACTTCCTCTCTGGTATAAGGTCATAAGTTTCCAACTTTATTAGCTAATAAGTAACAGAATGAGAATTTCAGCACTGTTTACCTCTGAATTGTTACTCTCCTAGTAAGCATCCTAGTCAATATTTTTTTCATTTTTCTCTTTAATAGTGTTTTACTTGAATAACTCACAATAGGTAAAGATTTTAAGCTAAGTAATAAACAAATTAGATTTCTCCCTGTTATGGTTTGTATCTAGATGTTCCCCCAAAATCTCATGTGGTCATAGGTGGAAAAGTGACTAGGATGTGAGAATGTGGATTAAGGGTGTGGATAATGGATTCCCACCCTGTGTATGAGTGGTACCAATTCATAAATAAGTTTGTAGCCTAGATAGAATATAAAATATAAAGGGACAGAAAGAGGTGTGCTGGCTGCTTCTGCTCCTCCTCCTCCTCCTCTTCCTCGTTCTTCTTTGCTGTTCCCTGCCTACCCTGTCATGGGCTGTTTCTCCTCTGTGATACCCCTCTGCCACACCACCCTGCCTTGGAATTGGCCTACTGTAGAGAGAAACTTCTACAAACTGTGATCCAAAATAAACCTTTCCTCCTTTAACTGGTGGGTGTTAGGTATTTTTCCCAGCAACCAGAAAAGTTAACTAAGACAGATTTTGGTACCAGATAAGTGGGATTGTTTGCTATGACACTGTCTGGCCATGTGGCTCAGGAGCCTTTGGAACTGACTTGCAGGAAGAGTTTGGAAAGGTTTGGAGATGACAGTTGAAGAAGCAGCCCTGGGAACCGGTAAGCTGAACTTGATGGGAGATTCCAGTCAGAGGTCAGAAGACCAGAACGCTGATAGAGATGCTACCAGTAAAGACTAGGCTCAGGATGGTTCACTTAGGAACAAGGACTGAATTGGTTATTGGACTCCAGACCATGTGTGTTAAGGTTTGGCAGAAAATTTGTCTGCATTTTGCTCATGTCCAGAGACTTTGCCTGAGACTAAGATTAAAGGCAGCAGAGTAATCTTGTGAAAGAAATTTCAAGGCATTCTACTGTTGAGGTAGTGGCATGGGTACTGTTGGAGGCTTTTAGCCAGATTTATAATGAGAATCATGAACAAACAGCCTGGCAGAATGATTTTAAAAATTTTGCACTTGGTGAGAAAGACAGCTCCAGTAAAATAGCAACCTATAAAGCTGGAACAGAGAAGCCATTTGCCTAAAATCGTAAAAAAAAATAAAAAACAAAAACACCAAGCATTTCAGGAGAGGACAACAGAAAAGATGGCCTAAGGGTATCACAAGATCCAGCAGGGCTCTACCCTTTACAGCCTCAAACCTGCAAAAGTAAAAGACTTCGCTTTGAGAAGAGACTCCCAGGGCACCATATTTCAGAATGGCTGCAGCCTAGGGATTTTTTTCCCCTTAGAATTTGGTTCACAGAGCTCAAAAATCCAGGAACTCAACTGCTATAGGCAAAAGAGAAAGAGGCCTATTACTCTAGCTGGTGGCAAACTTCGATGTCATACACATGATGCTGATTTTAGGCACACGCAGGATGCAAGAGTTATGGGACAGGGAGACTTCCACCTAGATTTCAGATAAAAGCCGAGGAGGCCAGGAAGTGTGCCCCTGAGAGGGCAGTGCATGAAGCTGTGAGGGTAAAGCTGAAGGTGAAGTGGAGACCCCATAAGGTTGGAGAAGACAGAAAAATGGATTGGCTGAGCTGCAAGAAGTAAGCAACATTGACACGAGAGAAGCCATGGGAGTTGCAATCACCAGCAGTGCTATGGAATGGAAATGTCTATTTTATGCCATCATATATTGGAAATGTTTAATTTTCTTTTCATTTGTACAAGGGCGAACAGCTAAGAGTTACCCTAAATCTCAGAAGAAACTTTGGACTTGAACTTTTCAGCAATGCTTAAACGGTTAGGATTTGAAACTCCTAATGCCTTTTGCATAAGGAGATGAGCATGAGCATTTTGTGGGCCAGGGGTAGAAGGTAATGGCTTATATCTAGATGCCCTCCCAAAGCCTCACTTGGGCATAGGTGGGGAGTTTCCAAGGTGACTGGGTGTGAATGTGGATTAAGGGCGTAATAGTGGAATTAAGGGTGTAGATAATGGAAGCCTTACCCTAGGTATGGGTTAGCCTGTAGGAATAGGCAGTAGCCTAGATGGAATATAAAGGCACAGAAAGCAGGTAGGTTTTCTTGTCCTCATCCTGCTCTCCTCACCCTCCTTTTTCACTGGCTCCTGCCTGCTGTCATGGACTGTTTCTCCTCTGTGATGCCCCTCTGCCACACCACCCTGCTTTGGAGTGAAACCTCTACAAACTGTGATCCAAAATAAACTTTTCCTCCATTAACTTGTGGGTACTAGGTATTTTGTCCCAGCAATGAGGAAAGTAACTAAAACACTCCCCAAAAGTAACTAAGACACTTTTCAGTTATCAGACAGGAGAAAAGGAAAACAAAAAATGTTGGGCAAAAAGCCATAGTGTTTGATATCTCCCCCATTACTGACTCAGTCATTAAGTGCCTACAACATTAATGAACAGAACATGTAAACTATATGTGCCTTTAGATAAGCATTTGAGCAAGCCAGTACTTTTTTCAGTGACTTTATTTTATGACCTACAATATCATAAAGTCATACACTAGTAAGCATTACCCTGATGTGGCCTAACCCACATTTCAAAACAATGTTGACTTAATTGCCAGAATTGATAATTGGGAAACTGCTCATAAAAATTTGTACTGTATTTCTGACTTCTTTCTGGAAATTGGAAGGTCTCCAAATCCACACCAGCCCTCCTGCATGAAGATCATCAGTTGATGTCCAGCATCAGCTGCCCCCTATGAGGCCAGCCATTTGAATTTTAGCCATCCCAGCTTGTTTAGCTGATGGTATCTGTTCCATATGAATTCCCCAAGGCAGTGCCTCTTAAAACCTGTCTTCACATTGGAATCATGTGAGAAGACTTAAAAGTGAATAAAGTGAGTAATGCCTGCTTTTCACCTGTAAAGATTATAATCTGTCTTGGATACAGACTAGGTATCAGGATTTTTGTGTTTACCAGGCAATGGCAATATGTAGTCAAAAGTGAAGACCCATGTAAGATAGAGTTTCTTAATCTTGCACGTGAATCACCTAGGAATTTGGTTAAACTCCAGATTGTGACCCAGTGGGTCTGATATAGTGACTAGGATTCTACAATTTTAAACTCTTGCATGGTGCCAATGCTGCTGGTGTAGGGACCTCACTTTGACAAGTAAGGCTCACCAGACATGGTGGTCTATGCCTATAATCCTAGCACTTAAGAAGCTGAGGCAGGAGGACTGCCATGAGTTTGAGACCAGCCTAGACTACATAGTGAATTCAAGGCCAGGCTAAACTACATAGTGAAGCCTTATCTCAAAAGAAAGTAAGTTTCTAAGGCAGTAGTGGCAAACCTATGACATGGAATGCTTGTATCACTGACATCTCTAAAAAGTTCACCATCACTCCTCTAAGACATTTGTACTGATTTGGTTTTGGTTTTGAAACCAAAAATACATACTTAGGCTTAAAGTCTAAGGGAAGCTTATCCTAACACATTATTAAAGAAGCTGGAGTGAGATGGCACAAGAGAATATCCTAGTGGTCTTCTTTGAGGAGGCTATTTTCTCAACTTTCTTCAGCGATTTAAAGCTTTTCTGGATATAGGGGGTTCTTGACTTCCTACATGTGATCTCCAGACCACCTTTGCTGCTGTGCATGATGCATGGCACTCCTGCATCCGTTTGGAAACTATACATCCTCTGCCTTTTTGAGATTCTCCGTGGTGGCATTACCTGAGACCCAACAATTTGGCCATTACCAATTGGTCATATGCTCATATGAACATTTTATGGTGGTGGATTCCAGTCTGTCTTCACAGAAGCCCTAAAGCAGTGAAGGCGAACCTTTTAGAGCTTGCAGTGATACAGCTTACTGCGGGGCTACAGGTTCACACCACTGCCCTAAAGCAACTGTCCTCAAACCCTAGCACGCATTAGGTGACTTGCTAATTAAAACAGTGCTAAGTTCTACCGCAGCATTTCTAAATCAGTAAGGACAGAGAACTTGGCATTTCCAGGAGATGCTTACGGTACTAGTCTGAAGCTCTAGAGATGCTGGGGAGAGGGAAGAAAGACAGCTGACACAGAGGGCTCCAGGCCTTGCCACATGACTTATTGCTTTGCAAGTTATATTTTGCAATTAGAGGTGAGATTTTACTAAAAGTTACCTCAAAGACTAGTTTAAATACTTCTGGTTTGTTGCCTTTTTGCTTTCACTTCGTATAAATCAATGGAAAATGAAAATACAATACTAGTGATATGGAGAAGTGTCAATTCAATACAAATGAAACAAAGACAAATCTCTTTGGTATGTGTATATGGAAAAAGAACCTTATTTTTCTTTCCATAGGGCACTCTTTGAACTTAAACTATGCGTTGAAATATGATGGAAAAATTAAAATACAACATATGCTGGAAATAAATTGCCAAAAACTGTCTTTAAAAAGGAAGTGTAATTTGGGAGTTTATATTGTGCAGTGCATAAATCCAGGAACTTGGCCTACAAAAGGAGATAGCTGCTAAGCCTTGATTCTCAGTCTTCAGAGTTGTACCTAACAAAAATACTGTGAACATCACAGTAGTTTCACCTGAGTTTACAGCCCATTTCATATTTACTTTTAGGTGTTTTTATTTTTTATTTTTTTTTTTGAAGCAGGGTCTCACTATGTAGTCCAGGTTGGTCTTGATCTCACCATGTAGCCTAGGCAAGCCTCAAACTTGCAGCAATCCTGCCCCAGAAGTTCTGAGTGCTGGGATTACAGGCATGCGCCACCATGCCCGGTTAAGGTAAAGCAAATTCTTAAACATGACATGGGCAGCAACTTACTTTTTTGTAACTCAGCTGCAAGAGATCTTGGAATAACAGAAACACCAGTATCTGAATAGCCTAAAGTGGAACTCATTTTTTTACTTTAAAAGTGATTATGTTTTCCAAGGATAGGCAATGCATTTCAACAATGTTCTTTCTTCTACTTCCTTTGCCCACAGAAATAATCACCAAATTCAAAGTGTGACAAAGGTCTAAGTGTCTTTCTTTTTTCTTTCTTTGTTCTTTCAAAAGTAACATTCTTATAAGGACACTGGGAAAGACTTGTAAAAGAACTTTAGGGCAAATAAGGTGGGCCGTGCAGAACTCTAACTTGCAGACACGGTACCCTGGGACGGGCTTTTAAAAGAAAGCAAACTCTTACAGGTTTTAACGGACCCAGGTGGAACACAAGTGCTGGTAATCCATCCATCATCAGTGGAAGGTTCGGACATCACAGTTTTCTTAAGCTATTTAAGTAATGATTATTACCCAAAGGATCTGCATTTTACAACGCACACATTTAGGAAATACCCTACCACGAACTCCCACCCTACCACGAGCGACCTACATTTGCTTGATCATCTCAGGAGGGAAGAGATCAGCCAGCCTGCGCCCTCCTCACAGAGACCTTCCGCGCCGAAGTCCCGCCTGCTCCCGGAGGCGGCGGTGCCAGGCTCCTGGAGTTGCGGCAGGCCTCGGGCCCTAGTTCCTCCGGTTCACCCTTTCACCCCTCCTTCACCCCGGGAGCGCCGCTCGGGAGGCCGTGCAGGCGCGGCCAGGAGCTGCAAGGCCCCCCGGCTCTGGCGAGCCCTGAAACCCGCGTCCTCCACACCCCACCCACTCTGCCGGGCGCCGGGGGCTGCACGGAGACAGCCGGTCCCCTGGGAGGCCTGAACTTGCCCGCGCCCTCCCCGGATCCCCCCGCCCCGGGACCAGGAGACGCCCAGCGACTGGGCCAGCCCGGGACGCGCAGGGCTGCGACGCAGAGGCAGCGCGCGGCCAGGCCGCCCCGGGCATCCCGGCAGCCTGGCCGGAGGCGAGGGCAGCCGCAGGAGGGGTCGGCGAGCGGGCGAGCGGGCGGGCGGGAGCCGGCGCCCCCACCCGGGTTGCCGGGCGCGGTGAGTGGCAGAGGCGGAGGGCGCGGCGCGGGCGCGGGGGGCGGGGCCGCGCGCGCTGATTGGCGCGGGCTCGGGGGCGGGGCCGGGCGCCGGGCGCCGGGCGCTGGAGCTGCGGGCGCACCGAGAGGAGTAGCGAGCTGCTAGAGCGGAGTTGGAGGAAGCGGCGGCCGCGGCGAGGTGGTGGACGGGCGCGGCGGAGGCGTCGAGCCGGGATCCACGGGCAGGGTTGGCTGGCTGGCTCGGAGGCGCGTCGGAGCCGTGCGCTCACGAGGCCGCAGCGCGGGCCGGCGGATGAAGGAAGCGCCGGCGGGGAGGTAGGGGCGCGGCGGTCCCGTGAGTGTGCCCGGGAGGGGGAGGCGGTGCGTGCACGCGCCACGGCCGCGCTCTTCCTGTCACCCGCGGCCGCTTCTGCTTCTGCAGCGCCGGCGGGGAAGCGGGCGGCGGGGCTCGGGGCTCGGGGCTCGGGGCCAGCGCTGTGTGCGCCGCGGCGGCTCCCGGCTCCGTCCCGGGCCCCGAGCCGGCGCTGCCCGCCGCGGGCGCCTTCGCCCCAGGGTGCCACCGAGCGCGGGCTCCCTTGCGCCGCCGCACGCTTCCGAGGATCCCCCTGTCGCCGTGCTGCAGCCTCTCGGGCCGGCCCGGTGGAGGGCGCCTCGGCCGCTGCCGGGTCCGCGGAGAGCTGCTCTCTCTTCCCCCGCAGCCTCCAGCTGCTGCCGGGGTCGTGGCTCCGGACAGGCAGGCGGGGTCCCCGAGGTCCCGGAGCGCGCCCCGGCCCCCGCCCTCCGAAGTTGGCCGCCCTCCTCTTCCGGGGTGGGAAGTGCGCCTCGGGGCGATCGGTCGCCGGCGCCGGACTCCGCGTCTAGTGTGGGGCAGGTTGTTGGAGGCACCTTTATTGGGGTCTCGGCCTCGCCCGGAAATCCAGCTTTTTGCATCGCGGGGTGAGACTGGAGGGACCTGCCCAGCAATATGGAGCCGGCTGGGAAGATCGAGCCGGAGCTGAAACATCGGGACTGGGGGCTGGGGGCTGGGGGGTGGGTGGGTGTGAGCCACAGTTCCTGCAGTCACTTCCCAAGGCAGAACTGCCCCGTGGATCACGAGACAAAGAGAGCAGAACAGCTCCAGCCAGGTACCCGTTTGCAGAATTGTATTTTAAGAGCCAGAATTCGAGCATAGAAATGCAAGGATGTGAGCGGAATGGCTGTTACGTGTTGAATGCAGAATGTGTAGGAACTGGATTTGGGGAATTCTGCCTCCGGCGCTGTGAAGACCGGAAAGGTTATTCCTGGAGGAGCTGCAGCTCTCTTGGAGTCCGAGAGCGAATTTACTCTTTACTTGGGGGTTTCGGGACTTCAGGGTGCTCCCTCCACCCCATCCTTTTCCTCTTTGTCAGTCAGAGATAGGAATGGATAAAGCAGTTCCAGGTTTTGAATGCAGCATGAGATTGTCATTGCAGTGTGATGAGTTTCAAGTTTTAGTTGTTAGGCGGGATATTCACAAAGCTTTTTGACCTAGGCTTTAAGATGTGCAATTACATTTTAGTATTTCATTAGCTTCTGCTACGTTTTGGCAACTTTAAAGAGGGTTAGGTATTAGCTAGGAAAGATTGGAGTAGGCGGACAGGTTCACTTCTGAGACAGGCTCTCAGGGTGATAGATGTTCAGTTATAAATGAGGAATTTGGTGACTTCAGCGCAGGAGGAGGCACAAGCAGCTTTTTGACAAGATTGTTCTTGAAATAAACCACTAAAAAGCAAGCAGATGGTAGCTTTCTTTGGTATAAAAGTTACATAAACTTTGGGCTACAAGTGTTTTGCTCATCGTAAAGAAAATACTGATTTTTTTTTTAGCTCTAAAATTTTTTCGTTGACACAGAGTCAAAGTTTAAATTGGAAAGGCCAAGTGGGGAAGTTCCCAGCTTTGCAGAAGTGCTGCCTACTGTCTCTGATGACCTCTTTAGCTTTGGTGTGACAGTCACAGGTAGGCACCAGAGGGTCATACTACTTTTTTCATAGAAATCTGTAGATTTTTATCTTTGGAAGAAAAGTTTTATGTATCTGATATTGGCTTCTAACGTGTTGGGTGTATTCACTTTTTAACTTTTGTCTTAATTTGGGACCTGTTCTTAGTTGCATAACAACTGTGCATGTACATATTGTTATCAACTGTTTCATCTTTTTCTATGCTGAAAACAACAGCACTTTCATGTCTGTGATACTGTATAATTCATGTAGAAAAGCATTTCACTTCCCATTGATTAAATATATTGGTTTCTTTAGCTTTTTTGTTTAATACATTTCTCAAAACCAACTTTATGCTAGAAAGTGGCACAGTGAGTTACAATACACCTCAACTGATTTCTGAAGGGCTTTGAAGCTTAAGTGCAAATCTATTCAACTTGCCCGGTGTTATACTGTTTAAAATATTGGCTGTTCCTTTAATTTAATTTTTCCATGAATGCCATATAATTTTTAGGTTGGTATGCTGATTGAAAGTCCTTTTTTCCCCCTCCCAGCTATTTCAAGGGAATATTGTAAAAAGGCATCCACTTTGAAAGATTGTCTATATGAGCCTTAAAACAGGAACAATTCTAGTTCAGCTTTTATTATGTTTGCATTTCATGATTTGCAAAATGTGCCTTATTGAATAGATTGTGAGTTAGCTGACTGGAAAAAATTGATTTAATAGGCAAGTACAGTATAGCAAACTGAGATAATGTTTGCATGTTTTTACTTTTAATTTGATGATGTTTGAGGTGTACACAATACAGCAGAAATGAAAAATGCTTAAGTACCCCATATATTATATGTTTTAGACAGGTCTTTTTCTCTTACAGGGCATAAGGCCTTTGCCTGTAGAGGCAAGAACATGAAGTATCCCAGTGAAGGCCTGGGAAGCTAGAAAGTTGCCAATCCATGGAAAGGGTTATCAACTTAGTTTTTAATTTAAGAGACTGTGTAAATCATATGGCAGCTTTTTATTAAAATTCTAGGTTGTAATTTTTGTGTGTATGTGTTTTTGTGACATGATCTTGCTATGAAGTTCAGGCTGGCCTTAAACTTTTACTGTGTAGCCCAGAGTGACTGCAAACTCACAGCTGTCCTCCTGCCTCAGCCTCCCAAATGCTAGGATTACAAGCAAGTGCCAACCAATTTTGAAAGTATTTGTATTACTGTACTTCTTATGTTTTTCCAGTCTCTTCCACCTACACTCTAATGTGATCACTTCCAAGATTCTGCCAATGCTCTTATTGAAATAACTTGCCTAAGAGTGGCAATTAAGGGTACACTAAACCAAATGAACTGAAAAATACACGATGTCATTACTTAGAAACTTGCATGTTTGGCTTATGTTAGGTCCCCCCTCCCATCTTTTTGTGAAAGGGTAGAATGAGTATAGTATAGCTTTTACTGAAGGAAAAAAAAAAGTCTACCATAACAACACCTTTGTAGATTTTATTCTGCCAGCATTGTTTTCTGTAAAGTAAATCAAATACATACCCATAGGCACCTGTAGTCAAAATAGTTTTGAAGTTAATGATCACCCCAGAGCGTTGCAGGAGTCTGAATTCGCAGGAGTCTGGCCAGAGTATGTGGAGGCTCCACCAGCAGGGGTGCTGGCCTGATAACACCCAGATGCCCAGCACTGGCTGGCTTCGCCCCTTGCCTTCCTCCTGGGATGCTCCACTGGCCCCAGCCTGGGACTCAGGCCTGTGAGGGCACAGCTGCCTCAGTCCCTGGGTGGTTGCACTGCTGCACTCATTTTTTTCTCTTTGAGGCAGTCCAGAGAGCAGTCCTGGAACTCTGTTGAGGAGCAGTATTGTTCCCTAACTCCACCACCTGCTGCCCTCTCCCTGTGTACATACCATGCCCCTGACCCCTCCCAGGTCTCCTTTGCCCCGACCTCCACCAAGCCACTGTTACCTCAGGTGGGGAGAGAAACCTTTGGGCAAAGGTCAGCTGCAGCCTTTATCTGTCTACTCCCAGCAGATTTTATTTCAGCTAGCTTCAGGATTCAGTGAGAGCTGTGTGCAGCCTTTAGAGGCAATTCGAGAGAAAACTGGCAGATACCTGTTCCCATTTTAAATCCAAGGCACATAAATGGCAGTAAAGGACATTCTTTGGTACTAGTACTATTATTACTAAACTATATAGCTGCAGTTTACTGTGTAACGTCAGGGACATTGTCTGCCCTTTTGCTGCTTCTCTTCTTATTTGCAAAATCCGGATGATGATTGTGCCTGCTTGAGTGTAAGGACAAAATGAGTCGATACATGTGCAGCTCGGAACTGTGCCTGGCACATAGTGAGCCCCAAGTTGGTGTTAATTGTATTGGGCTCCTGTTGTTAAGCTACGGGTTCTGTATGTGTGATTTCCTTTAATCCTCATGATGACCCTGAGAGGTTTAAGTTTGCTTATTGTATCTTGTAGGCGATAAAATGTGCCCCTGAGAGGTTTAAGTGACTTTCCCAAGGTCAAATATCTCGGCACTGATGGGGGCAGTGGACTGTCTGTGGCTCTGTTCATATGACCTCCTTGCCAAGAATGTTAAGGAATAGCATTGTTTTCCACAAGACAGGGGACTTCAGGTCATCTTCTCCCTTCCTTGGCCGCTGGATTGGGCTCTCTCTGCTGTGATGATTTCCTTGTGGCCTCCTGTGGGTGATGGGCTGTGTTCCCCAGCCCTGCAGTTCACACCATGCTTTTCTCTCAGCCTTTCTGCCATGACCACTGAGACCCAGGGGTGCCAACAACTGGGCTGGGGTCATTTTCTGCTCTTCATTTGAGCTCAGTAGTACCCATGACTGGGCTTTCTGAACCGTGGGCTCACACTGTCTGCCCCTGAAGGGCTGAGGACTGGAATTACAGCCTCCAGTTACACTCTCTTACGTTAGCCACCCAGCCCTGCATGGGGCAGCAGGTAGCACAGTCTAATTAGACGGTTGGTTGAAAAAATGAATTGAGAGATTTGACGCCTGTAGTTTTGATCTTAAGGTGAGCCCATCATTTTCATTCAATTTTAATTGAGTTGAAATTCATATACCCTAAAATTTACTGAGTCCATTAGAGTAGTTTAAATTGAAAGTGTGATAATTCATTCTGTTTACTACGATGTTTAACTTTGTTCAATTTGATTTTTTTTGTATGTATGATTTCCAAAAATGTGGTAGGTGGAAAGATTTTTTGATAATGATTTCTCTTAAAGACTGTGAATTGAGGTGGGGAGCTTACCCTAGACTTGGAGCGGGCACATTAGGGGGAAGGGGTAGGATATAGAGTTGTGTGGATACTGACTCCCCACAGCCTCTGTAGCTCAATTGAAGACCTACTTAATGCTGCTGCCTAGCCCCAACATCTACTTTCATTGCAGGATAGAATCGTGACTAGGACATACACTACTCTTGATTTAGTTTATGTGATCTGAAAATATCTTTTATTCTTGCCTCCGCATCAAATTGTCCAAATCATGTCTTTTGTAAAAGAGTAATGAAGTAGGTCAATAAAATCAGAGGGCCTTTCAAAGAATTTTGTTTGGTTCTTTGCCATATGCCTGCAGGTTAGAGGGTTAAACTGAAAATCTCTTTCAAGCAGTTGTACATTAAACAGTCACAGATTGCTGTGTATCAAGTATTGAAAACTTTTTCTTTTTTTTCCTCCAGTACTGGGAATTGAATCCAGGATCTTCACATTGAGCTACATCGCCAGGCCCTTTTTTAATTTTGAGACTGGATCTCACTAAGTTGCCCAGGCTGGGTTCAAATTTTGAATCCTCTTGATTCAGCCTTTCAGAGTGCAGGATTATAGGCATGTGCCACTACGCCTGGCCAGAAATGATTTTAAGAAACAGTATGAATCACTCAGTATATTAACATGGGGGAAAACGTACTTCCAATTCATGGGGT
>RJWT010033026.1:0-13850 GCA_004365215.1 Cuniculus paca | reverse complement strand
CCTAAGGCTTCTTGGAAATCACAGAAGTTGGGCTGGGAGGTCCTTAAGGGACTCTAATCAGTTCAGAGGGTTTCAGCTGTCCCGAGCTATGGTTCTGCAGGAGGCGCCTCAGGCACTGTCCGGCGGAGCACAGGCCTGGAGACGGGCCTGCCACCCCCTTCACTCAGAGCAGAGTGGATCTGTTTCCTCTCCTGGATTCCATTTGAAAACCTGCTAAAAGCGAGCCTGTGATCACATCTCCCAGGTAAACAAGTGTATCTGGAAATGGCAAGGTGCTTCCCTAAGCCAGATAGAGAAATCAGGTTTGGGGTGAGCCAGGGAACTGACCAAGGTGCTGCCCTACTTCTGTAGTTGCTGGCAAATGTGGTCTGGTGGCTTTTAGGAAATCTGGTTGGTTTGTTTGGTTGGTTGGTTTTGTTTTTAATTCTAGCTTCAAAAAGTAGGAAAATTTCATATTGTTTTATCAAGATGTTTCTCTTCTTCTGAAAACCCAAAAGATAAGTCAATATTTGGGTGGCGTTCCCCCAGCTCTGCAGCTGGGCTGGATAAAGGCTGACCTGAATAAGGGTGGAATTTGTCTCTCTGGGTTGCTGTAGGCTCACCATTCCTTACTGTGTTTCACTTGGCGCTCACCTTTCACTTGTTCCCCGCATGTCTCCAGTGAGCCTGTAATATGCTGAGGTATATAGCAATGTGTCCTGGATGGGAAGATTAGAAATTGTTTGAGGACTAGGAGATCAGATGTCCTGGAGGACAGGGGAGAAGTTATCTCATCCTCCAAGGAGGTCCCGAGACTAGAGTGAGTGCCAATGGCAGAAGTTGCTGAATGACCAAGCAGTCATCCTGTGATGCAGAAGACATTCCAAAAGTTGGATCGGTGCTATGATGAAACAGGACCACTTTGAAGGAGATGTCAAAGGAGGGTGGAACAAGGAGCTTGCTGGTGCATTAGGATGGGGTGGACAGAAGTCCAGTTAGAGCCAGCGCTTCTCAAATTTTAATGTGTGGTACAGTCACATGGGGAACCTTGTTAATGCAGTCACAGATGGTCGGGGTGGCCTAAGACTGTGAATTTCTAACAAGTTCTCAGGCAATGCTTGTGCTGTGGTTGCACAAAGGGCACTCTGAGGAACAAGGGTTTGGAAATCTTTAGAGAACATCTCCAGGGTCTGAGATGCCATGAAGAACTGAGTCCTGTGCATCCTTGTGGAAGTCTTCTGATACTGCTGGAACTGGGGATCAGGGATGGATCTTAAAGTCTGAGCTCACAGGAGCAAACTCTTTCAATCTTATTCTCAAAATGGAAGAGGAGATTACTGAGCCAGCGGCTCCACGGCCTTTGCCTGAGATATGTGCCTGCCTGCCTCCCTCCCTCCCAGGATCGGCCAAGGTGCCCTATGCAGTTTTAGGTGGTTACATTAAGTGCATCTTCCTTAAATCAAGAGGACTTCAGAGCTTGCTGACATAAGGAGTTATCAACATCTAAAATACAGTTGTTAGAGTCTTCTTCAAACACCTGAACTAAGCAGTTGCTCAGAGACAATCGGTTCATCTTCCCCATCTTACAGGCAGGGAAACAGAAGTCCAAACAGGCCAAGCTACGAAGCCAAGGCCACACAAGCAGGGAAGAGGGAAGGGCCATGTCCTTTGCCTCCCAGACTTGTCTGTAAAATGGAGATACCATAAGCTTCCCAAAGTACGTTCAGATGAATGGAGACACTCACAGTGCATCCTAAGCACTCTTATAATGCGCACATAGAATGTGGCTATTCACCCCTTGAAGATATTAAGAATCTACTGTAAATTGACATCTTCTCACCAAACCACCTGGATGCAGGACTTGAATTTTACTTTACAGGTTAAAGGGCCTTTAGTAGAGTGAAGAACTGGTTTTAACCCTAAAATCATGGATGATACAGAGCCCAAAGGCCCTTGGAATCTGACTTGCAAACCTTAATAAAAATTGTGGTCAATCTCAGGTCTGAGGTATATGGCAATGTGTCCTGGATGGGAAGATTAGAAATTGTTTGAGGACTAGGAGATCCGTGTCGTTTCTAGAGACCGTGCGGATGATGCAAACTGTCACCAAATGTTTGCTGATCCGAACTCTGTGCAAAGCAATGTGCTAAGCGCTGCGGGTAGAGGTACTAACAGGGTTTATAGTCAGACTAGTCCCCTTCAAAGGTGGTTTCTGGGGACAGGTGCCCTCATTATAGATGCACATCCCTGGGCCTACTGAGCCAAGTAAGTCAAAGTATCTCAGGAACCACGCCGAACAGACTAAGCCAAAGTATTTGGGAACAAGCCCCCCAAAATATGTTCATATACAAGATTCTGATTCATGGTAAAGTTGGGAAATCACCTGTCTAAATCCAGCTGCCCCATTTCACAAATATGAAAGCTGAGGCTAAACAAGGAGGACAGACTTGCCTTAAATCCTATACCCCATCAGCCCCGAATACCAAACCAGATGTAGCCGTTTCCTTCCTGGGATGTGCATCGAGCTTCCTGAAGGGAGGGGTACATTTGTCCCAGCTCCTCGGTGTGCTTTCCTAGACTAGTACCTGGCTCGTCTGAGGTCCCAGACTGCTGGTTGCCTGGCTGGCTGACTGAGGCAGGCGCTTTAGTTTAATGACTCCTGCACAGCCTGGTTCTAGAGTTGGAAAAGCCTAAGTTTCACTTCTCAGTCAGGCAGGCCCCAGTTCCCTGGCTGATAAATATGAAAAAATAACAATAACTGTATCCATTCTCAGGATTTATGGGGGATTAATTGAACTAACCTGCACAAAGTATTTTTACCTCAGTGTCTGGAACAAAGTTAGGTCCTCTCACGGAGAGCTACTAATACATTGTTTTTAAAGAAATGTGATGGGTAAGCTTAATTGTCATCTTGACTAGATCATGAGACTTGTGGCAAGGTGACTGGATGATGGGGCTGCTGGACTCAGAAGAGAATGTACTGTTGTTAGAAGTGGGGCCTAGTTGTAGATGGTTCCTGGGGGTGTGACTTTGGAGGATATATCTCTCCCTAGTACTCTTCACCTGTGCTCTGCTTCCCAGCCACCAGGAACTGAGCAGCTTTGCTCTACCATTTCCTTCTGCCATGATGTTCCTGCCTTGGTACTAGCCAACCATGAACTGAAACCTCTGAAACTGTGAGCAAATAAACCATTCCACCTTTAAATTCTGGATACCAAGTAGTAGAAAAACTAATACAAGAGAGTTGATGAAAACAAGTTATGTACTGGTATTCATGATGGCCATGTTTAGGGGAACAGAAGAAGGAATGGGAATCTAATAATAATACTGCTACAGTGTGTATCTAGGTATACCCCCAAGACCTTATGTGGTCATAGGAAGGCTTTTTCAGAGGCTAGGATCAAGTGTGTATGTTAGTAAATCAGTCTGCTCTTTGGTTTGGTATAGTTCTGAGTAGGGTTAAGGGCATGGGTGCTACTCATCCTAAGGGTAACCTGGGTCAGATATAAGGGACAGAGGTTTACCTTGTCATTGGTTGGTTTTCCCCCTTGCCTGCTTTCACCTGCCTTCTTGCCATGGACTGTTTTTCCTCTATAATGCCCCTCTGCCATGCGACCCTGCCTTGGATCCAGCCATCTGTGGACTGAAACCTCTATAAACTTTGACCAAATAAACCTTTCCTCCTTTAACTTTGGGTGTTAGGTATTTTGTCCTAGCAATGAGAAAAATAACTAAGACAAACACTATGGATCCTGAAGAGGCAACCTATTTAACACCAGATCCAATTCAACTGGCTCTTGCTGATAACAGGATTTAGAGAGTTTCCTCATTAACAGGATGTCATATGCCTAAATAAAAACTTACTGTTCTTTCAGGAAGGAAAAAAGCCATTAGCTACAGTGGCATTCTGCAATAGAAACATTTGCCACAAGACCTTCAACAATAAGGAGGCATCAACTATGCTTGTGAAAAGGCAGCAATTCTTAAGCAATAGCAATCACTTAATATCGTGGATAAAGCATGTCTGGATTTTTCCATCCAGAGGTAATTTTAAATTTCTTAAATTCTGTAAACTCAAAGATTTGGTGCTGAAACCTATGATTATTTTCCTTCTTGTGCAACCATCTTTTGCTACTTTCCTTCCCCTTGGTTTGCAGAATGTCCTTTTGCTACAGGAGACAAAGAGGCGGGAAGGTGCACGGCAAGGGGAGTACGTTTGTGGGGGAGGCTGGCAGAATTAGCGTGGAAATCACATTAAACAATAAATTGGAAATGCATCTGACTGGCTGCTCTAAGTAACTGCTTCTGGTGTCTGTGTGCTTTTACTTAACGTTCCACTAAAAGAATCGATTAGTGTTCAAACAGCCACACACTCACACACACAAATGGAATTTTAATCTTTGTTTAATCACTATTTAGTGTGCCTGGCGCCCTTTGGAGAGAGGAGGGAACAGTGGAGAAGCAAGCCAACTGTCTTCCGCTCAAGAAGAAAGATTCGTGGAGGTGCATTCCCCAATTGCAGCCCTGCAGAGTTGGCACAGCCCGCTCTGCACGGACATTGAACCTCTGGCCAAACTGGGATGAGCCTTGAGAGGGCTGAAAAGGAAACCAGGGAGGTCATCTGCTTCAGCTGGGGTCTGAAGCTGTTTTATGACAGCCAGACTCTGCTGCAGATTCTAGGAAGGTTTTCCCCCACCCTCTTCTCAAGGAACCCCACAAAGGCGCTGGAATCATTTTGCTTTGAGGTTTAAACTCTGTATAATTCCAAACACTTGTTTATCTGTGAAGTAGATTACTCTAGTAACCTTTTCTCCTCTCTTCCCTTCTCTCTCTCTCTCTCTCTCTCACACACACACACACACACACACACACACTCAGAGCTACACATTCTCTTCAAGGAGACCTTGTAGGTTATACTTCAAAGAGCACCCAGTGGAGCTTCATGTTGCCAAAAGGAGAGTCACTTTCAGCAAGGGAGTTTGGACAACTGGATAAACGTAATCTCTTCAGGAGTTTTGAGGACATAAGCTGAATTGTTTTTATTCATTCACCTAACAAATGATGACTGAGGGCCTACTATGTCTAAAGAGGAATGGGAGAGACAAAGATAAACAAAATAGTCCAGGGCTCAACAACAGTATGGTTGTCAGTATCAAAGGAAGGCAAAGGCACACATATAAGAAAAGAAAAATCACACAGACAAGAACAGGGAAAACGCTGTGTAACTGTGCCTTGAAAGTCATACAGATAAATTCTGTAGGTTCTTAACAGGGCTTTTTGAAAGTTAAATCCCCTCTGGGATGACCACGGAAGGACTCCTACAGAAGAGGAGTCTTTGCCAGGAGCCTAGCAGGATGGGGAGGGCTCTGACCAGTAGCAAAGGGTGGATGGAATCTGGCCAGAGGGAAAGTATGTTCCAAAACACAAAGACTAGAGAGTGAGGGGCCTATTTACTTAATGCCAGTAGCCCGATCTGGCTGGAGTTTATGGGGTACAAGGGGGAGTCATGAAGCCCAGACCAGGAAGGAAGTCTGGATCAGAACCCTGGACCTTATGTTTGGACTGCTTGGCAGGTGAGAGGGGAGAATGAACTGGTTAGAGCTTCAATAGTAAAACATGTTCCTACATATCCATTTTCAACCAGCCCTAGAATCTTCCCCTTCCTGTGAAAGATGCAGAGAAAAAGACAATTTTGCTTTCATTTGGAGGAAGTGTTCCCTCTTCAAAGGCTGAGGACCGCTTTTATTCCAGACCCTGCACATCACTTAAAGGAGGCTGACTTGTTCCATCCCCTACTCAGCAGGCTGCTCTTTTGAGACAACTTCCTTCACTTCAAGCAGAACCAAGTTATACAAGAACACAATCAACCCTGAGGGGTACTTAGGGGACAAAGGGAAGGAGACACTGCAGCCCAGCAACCAGGACACTAAGATTGCTGGGCCCATGTCAGGCAAGTCCTGCTGTCCTGATCAGCTGTTGGTCAGATCAGTTCTCCCTGCTGCAGTGACTCTGGCCTCCACACCAGGCTGTTGGAATCTCAAATACAGATGAGGCCCCAGTGCCCAAGAGGGGCAGGATACTCACAAATAGGTGCTGTTATTTGAAAAGGCTGAATCTGTGTTGCCAAGAGGCAGAACTACGCCACCGCTCATCCCATTCACCCTCTGTTTTGCATAGATAGCTCTAGAAAAGGTCATTTGCTACTTAAGGTGTGAAAGCTCATTAAACGAGTTTTTAAACAGCAGAGAGAGAAAAAAGCCAAGATATTTGGGGATATCTGTTATCTAAAGGGCAAATGAAACCTTCGGTAAATTTTTCCTTCCCTTCTAAAAGAAAAATCGCAACAGTTTTTTTCAAAGTAAAGAGCCAAATGTTTTATCATGGGGAGAAAAATAGCCCAAACCCTCCCCAATAAACATGATAATGTTCATTTGTGTCTGTCATCCATTCCATTCCATCCATTCCACCCATCCACCCACCCATTCATCCATCTGTCCATTCATCTATCCATGTACAAGAAAAGGAGCACAGGCCAGGCACTGTTGAGGGCAACACAGACAAGGGACGTAGTGTCACAGAGCGGAGAGGAGGGTATGTGTCAGGAGGAAGCATAGAGTTTAATCTAGAACCACAAATAAATTAAAATAGCTATCATGGCATTGCAGAAAAGAGAGGTACGTGGTGCAAGAGCTCCCTTTATTACAGATCCGATTGGTTGGCAAGGCTCCCCTGAGAAATCTGAGAGGGAGTTAACTCAGTAGAGGAAAACAAAGCATTTGAAACACGGAGAAACTGAGAGAGTATGGTAGGGGTTTGCAGAGAAAGAAGGGAAGTGTGGGGGAAAGGAGAGGTGGGACGGAGTTTATTCTTCCCGCTCTGGAAATGCCCGTGTTTTATATGAGGAGGTGGCAAGATCAGGTTTCATTTGGAAAGTTCTCGGGCAGCCATGTGGAGGAGGGATTAGGACACCAGGAGGAAGGAGGCCGTCACAACAGCACAGGCAAATGATGATAGCACAGGTGAAGAACGCTGGCGTGAGGCTGGGTACACATGGATTTGTGGTTTTCATGTGGTCACCTGTGGGCAGGGGCCAAAAAAGGCAACCTGAGAATTTGGACACTGGGGTTAGAAGTTCATCCGTAATGCCGGATGCTCTTGATACCACAGGTGCAAGCAGGACCCCCATCTCCGCCCCAGACCTGGGCCTGGCTCCCCTCTTCTCTGTCCTGGTATTTGGCTCAATGCATGTTACTTTTGAGCTTTAGTACTGACCACAGAAAGCAAGATGAGAGCTCTGAGATGTTGAGGCAGGAGGATTTTAAGTTTGAGGTCAGCTTAGGCAATGTAGCAAGACTCTGTTTCAAAATAACAAATAAAACAAGGGCTGGCAAAGTGTCACATGAAGACCCTGGGTTTGATACCCGGTGGCTGCCCCCCCCCAAAAAAAAGGAAGAGAGGAAATTAGACCTGAAGAGAATGCACTGTATGTGTTTTGGTTTGTTTGTCTTTTTTTTTTTTTTTAACCTTCAAGTCAGGGACAAACAATGAAAAAGAGACACAGAGGTCATGACTTAGGAGGCTGGAGAGCTGCCCCCCCTGGTGCTTGTACCCACTCTGGAGCAGCCCTGGGCACCCTGCTGTGGAGTGAGCCCACTGTTGAGAGAGGAGCATTTTCAGTACCTCAGAAGGTACTGTGATTATTGCAACCAAAGACACAAATTGGTTTTCACGCTGGAGGTAAAACTGCCTCAACTGGGCATTGGGGAGGTGGTTTTTCTTTATATTCCACAGGCGGCTGTCAGGGAGATTCTGGTTTTATGTTGTTTTCACTTCAAGTGCCGAGTTTATTATAGTCTAACAGTTCCATGAGATGAGACGTGATTATATTATTATTGTCATTATATCCACTTTGTAGATGCCAACACTGAGGCTTGGAGAAAAAAATCAATAGGAAAGCACTTTGCAAACTGCCCAGCACCACATGAGTGTAATCCATCACAGCTGATAGCTCCTACCACACACGTTTCCAACAGCCATGCGCTCATGGAAGGGAACCTCACTGAGTAAATCATCCTTCTGCACCAAGAGGACAGTTTGCAATGGGCTAGAGAATCTCAGCCAGGCTGATGTGTGAAGAGCCACAGAAAACCCTCTCAGGTGTGCTCTTCCGCGGGGTTTGAAGAGTTGAGCACAACTGAGGACCCTTGCCTTACTCTGCAGCAGCTTTGGATAGGTAGGGAGTAAAGCGAACACAGCTGGCAAGCTCAACCAATGCAAATCTCTCAGAGATGGAAATATGACTGCAGACATTGCTGGGTAGTGTCCTTCATGGGAACTCGGGCTGAGCCACCAAGTGATAGAGTCATTGCTTTATTAATAGTCATAATCATAATCTGCTTGCTAGCTTCTCTTTACTATGACAAAATGCCTGAGATAAGTTATAAAGAGGAAAAGTTAATTCTGGCTCATGGCCTTGGCAGATTCTGCTGTTGGTCACTGGGCCCTGTCACTTTGTGCCTATGGTAGCATGGTACATTATGGAGGGAGTACATGGCAGAGAAGGCTTGCTCACTTCATGGCCTCTAGCAAGCAAAGACGAGAGGGAGGAGAAGATGGTGTCTCAATATCCCCTTCAATGGCACGCTCCAGTAACCTAACTCCCCTGCACTGAGGCCCACCTCCCAATGTTTCCACTGCCTCCCAATAGTGCCATGCACTGGGGACCAAGTCTTCAACATGTGGTCTCAGGGAGACAGTCTACATTCAAACTATAGCACCCATCCATATATCCTGAAGACAACATAACAAAACAGGTGTATTTGATTTGGAATCAGGGTACTACATTTGTGTCACAGTTCAAGTGCTTATAAACTGTGTGGGGAACTGCTCAGACTAAGTCAAAGCTTGGGGCATGTAAGGAAATTTCCAGACAGATCTGAGGACATGACCCCACTGTCAGCACAGGTGCACAATGGGGGTGCACAATGATTATATAACCATGACTTAGCAATGGACAAGTGCATATAAGCCAATGAGGCCAACATGAAAGAATGTAAATAGGTGATAACAACATGTATATGAAATCCACAATAAAGATGCAGGCGGCTCTTGTGCTCTGCTCTGCTCCCTGCTGCCTGCTGTTGTTGCTGATGTCCAACATGTGTACATTCTCTAATCTGGGGACCTTACCCATGAAAATCTCCCTTGGGCCTGCTGATCAGGCCAACACTCTGCGACCTTGGATAAGTTACACTACCTTCCAAAGCCTTGGTTTCCAAAGTGTAAGATGAGAAAAGTTAATAGCATCTTTTATAAAGGCCATTGTAAGGATTAAAAGATATAGCAAATACAGTGAGCCCCAGCTTACAAACGTTCAAGTTGTGAACTTTCAAAGGCGTACTGTGTAAGAGTCACAGGTGCAGTGTGTAAGGCTCGCTTTGTCAGATTGTGAATGAATCTGACTCACGGATGTTCTTCTGGAGTGGAATTTGTTCATAAGCTGGGGACTTACTGTGTAGTTCTTAGCAGTGCCGGGAATTTAAGAAGCTCTAAAATTTGCATCTACTGTTATCAGTTGTTAGTTGGATGCAAGCTATCATAGATTAGGTCTAAAATGTCTCCCCAAAGTGTTCAGAGGTGGGACTTTAGAAAGTAACTGGATCATGGGGGCAGTACACTCATCAGTGGACTGATCCATTGATGGATTTATAGTTGCACATGCTGTTAGGAGGTAGGGTCTGGTTGGAGGATGTGGGTTGCAGGAATTGTGATCTGGAAGGGTATATTCTTGTTCTTGACTCTCTCTCTCTCTCTTTCTCTCTCTCCTCCCCTTCCTCCTCTCTCTGCTTCCTGGTTTCCATGAGTTCTTCCACTAGATCCTTCTGGCATGCTATTTCTGTCTTAAAGCCAGTCACAATGGACTGAGCCCTCTGAAACTGTGAGCCAAAATAATCTCTCCTCCTTAAATTGCAAGTGTCAGGTATTTTGTCCCAATGACAGAAAGGTGACTAATATAACACCTTATAATTTACATCTTTATGCAGAATTTCCATTTCTTCATGATAAGCACACTAGGATAAAGGTTGACATCATTGAACTATTGTATTGCATTCTTCCTTTTAATCCCAGACTCTAAGAATCTGTATCAACACTGCCCCAAGTGACCTTCAGTAGTCAGCCAGTGTCTCATTCCTGCTACAAGTTAGAAAAGTGAATTCTCAAGTACACCTGGTAGATAGTGATCCAGGGCTCGAGTTCTACAACTTTAAATATTTAGGCTGCTGGTTGCTCACTGCTTGCAAAGGTCTCCCAGGAAGGGTGGCAGAAGGGTAAGGAGGTAGGGAAGCAGGATGTAACTCCTCTGGTGTTATCCCCTCCTTGCCTATAAATGCTAGGGCCTTCCCTTATGCCAGGCCTCAGAAGGTCTCAGAATCAAACTTTCAAGTGGGAGTCAAGATGCCATCTCCTTGGATGGTCCAAAAAATATTAGCTTCTTGGGTTCTTTCCTGGCCCATGAGGAAAATCTGACTGATGTGGATCCTGGCCTTCTCCACTTGCCATCTTGGAATCTCTGACCCCTTCTGCTCAGCCCTACTTGGCTGAAGGCACAAAGGGCTGTGAGACTCCTTGGACACATGCACTATCTTACGCACTCCACTCACTCTCATTCTGGCATTCTTGTTCTTACTTTTTTCCTCCCCCCTTTTTTCTAAGCATTAATTTGCAATACACGATGTTTACATTCCTCATGTGGAGTTGGTACATGTACATAATACATCTTAACTCCTTTTTTCATCCCCTTTCCCTTCCTTCCTTCCCCCTCCATCCATCTCTTGATCCCCTTCCCTTTTGAGAAAGATCTATCTTCTCATTTCCTATTATCTATATTTTATTTTGCTACTTACTTTTACTCTGTTTCTCATATAAGAAATATCATGTGATATTTAAGTTTGAGGGTCTCTTTTATCTCACTTAACATAATGATCTCTTAGACAGACTCGTATGTGCCCACTATGGGATATGGGAGGTGCAATCATAGCACAGCACATAGGATAGTTTGTCTGGAACATTCCACACTGCTACAAATGGAGCCTTTCTTTAGCAATGAATCCAAACACATGCACTAGATCACAGCTCCTGATGGACGCCCTTGTAACTGCTCCTGTGCAATTTCATATCGAATTGGTCATCATTTGATTACTGTCTTTCTCCCAAAAAACTATGAGCCCCATGAGGGTAGGAGATGTCAATTTTTTGCTGAACAAATGAATGAATAGAGATACGTTCTGTTTTAACTTTTCCAGATGAAAGGAAGGTCATGCAGGGATTAGACATACCTAATACCGCCACCAGGATTTAACACCATAAAAGGATTCTGAGGATTAACTTTATCCTGTGATTAAATAGCTTCAGGTCAATTTAATGGGCTGCAAAACTCTATAAAGAGAGCTGGTTCACCTGATCCTAAAATGACTTAAAAAAGATGCAACAGGCTTTGAACTTTTGTACCTTCCTTCTTCTTTTGTTTTTCAAACTGTTTTGTGGCAGAAATCGCTGTCAGTCCCTTAGGAGCTGCTTTCCTTCCCTTCCACAGTAACAGAACTTTTAGCTGGGAGTGTGACTGCCCAACTCAAAGATGCTGCTTCCTGGACATCCCTGCAGTTCCACGCATCCTTGCTGAGTTCTGTGCATGAGACTGGGGTGGAGGGGTGGGGGGAGATTCCGTGAAGAACGATTCAGTGTGTACCTTGGTGCTTGTTTTCCTCCCTTCCACTAACTTGCTGCCCAGAATGCAAATACCGCCATCACACAGCAAGAAGTGGAGACCGTGCCCTGGGGGTGGTAAAGCTGTTCACAGAAAGGAGTCTGGTTCTTGAGAATTTTATGGGTGAACTGTCCCACCAGCCCTAGACTGTAAACCTCCAAAAAATGCTACAAAAAAGTTATTGGGTCTAGTGAGTTGAATGATAAACACTAGTGATAAAGTAGTGATAAAATATTAAAAGTTAAGAAAACATTTACATTAGTGTCAAAAATATTAACTACTTAAGGAATAAATCTAACAAAACTGTATAAAACCTATGCACTGAAAATTCTGCTACAGAATTCAGAGCTCTAAATAAACGGAGCTATATGACGTTAATGGGTCTGAAGTCTGGGAGATGTCAGTCCTCTAAAAAGTTCCTCTAGAAAATGACATGCAAGTGACCTGGAAGAATACAAGAATAAGCCAGGCGTAGTGGCACACACCTAGAGTCCCAGTACTCTGGATGGCTGAGGCAGGAGGACTGTAAATTCAATCTCAACCTATGCAACTCAAGGATTTAGCGAGAACTTTTCTCAAAATAAAATAAAATATTTAAAGGGTTTATGATGTAGCTAAGTGTGTGGATTTAACACCAATACTGCAAAACAGAGTTGGGGGACTTACATGTCCTAATTTCAAGGCTTGCTCTAGGCCAATGATGATGAACATTTTAGAGCTTTTAATGATACAGCCTGCTGCAGCACACGAGCCATAGGTTCAACATCCCTGCTTAGGCTGATAGTGACAGAGAAAGTATGGTACCAGAGTAAGGACAGACAAGTGATCAACAGAGCAGACTAGAAAGTCCAGATACATGGTCCATCCATTTTAAACAAACATGCTAAGGAAATTTAATGGGTAAAAAAGGGTCTTTTCAACAAATGGTGCTAAGATAATTATATGTCTATATGCAAACACACACACAAAGCAAAACAAAACCAAACCAGAAAAACCAGTCAATCCTTATCTCTACATACAAAACGAGTTAAAGTGGATCATGGACATAAATGCACAATGCAAAAGTATAACTTTAAAAAAGGAAATGTGTAGACAATCTTAGTGACTTTGGTTCAGGCAAAAGTGTCTTACATGGGATACACACAGCTAAAACAGTGATAAATTGGAATTCATCACAACTAAAACCGTTTGGCCTCAGAAGAGCCAGCCATGGACTGTGAGGCTATATTTGTGAAACACGTATTTGATGCAGGACTTCCATTCAGAATGCATGAAGAACTCTTATAATGCAGCATTAGGGACATGCAAATCAAAACCACCTTGGATAGTCTATACTTATCAAGGTAACTGTTCTTTAAAGAATGGAAAATAACAAGTGCTGGTGAGGATGTGGGTGTCGACACTGGAACCCCTGTACATTGTTGTGGTGCTGGGAGGCAGGGATGCCAAATGGCGCAGCTGCTGTGAAAAGGTCTGGGGTTTTTCAAAAGGTTAAACATAGAACTACTATGTGATTCAGCAATTCCACACCTAGATACATATTTTAAAATATTGAATGCAGGGATTCGGAAGTTTGTATACTAATGTTCATAGCAGTGTTAACCACAACAGCCAAAAGGAGAAACAACTCAAGTGCCCAATAGTAAAGGAAAATATAAACAAGATGTGGTACATACATGCAATGGAATATTACTCAGCTGTAAAAAGTATAATTTTGATATATATGACAAAATAGGTGGACTTTGAAAATATCATACTTAGTGAAATAAGCCATGAACAGGAGGTATATAGAACATTCCTTCTATATGTACTATCTGAAATAAGAAAAGTCAGAGACAGAAAGTACAATAGAGGTTATCACGAAGTAAGGAGAGTACAAAGGTGAATTCTTGTTTGAAGGAAGTTTTTAATGTTGCGAATGATTTTTTTTTTAAAAGACAAAACGAGAGTTACAGATAGTGGTGATGGCTACACAGCACTGTGTAAGTTACAAATGGTGACTTACCAGTGGTAAAAATCATGACTATTATGATACATATTTTTTCTTTTTTGCAAGAAAAAATTATACTTCCTTCCTACAAAAGCTAATCCTCTCAGTTTTTTTTTA
>RJWT010033025.1:0-13995 GCA_004365215.1 Cuniculus paca | reverse complement strand
TGAACCCTTGAATGTGTTCATATTTTCAAGGTTATTGATCTTTACAAATCTGAGATACAATATGGACCTGGAAACCCAGTGATAAGTACTGTACTGTTGCATATATGTATGATTATCTATATATGTATATCTATATATCTATATATCTATATATCTACATCTATCTATCTATCCATCTATCTATATACTGGAATTTGTTTTTTATTGATGTGATCATTATATTTATGAGTTTGTGTGTAGAATATATTATAGATTGGGAGTGTTTTCTTTCCACAATTTTCTTCCAGTTTATTTTTTCACTAAATTTCAGTACAGTAAATTTTTCATGAGAGTCAACTGATTTTCAAAACACATAGTTTAATGCCCTATGGTATCCACAGTCGTTTTTATTTCCAATTTAAACAGTTTAGGTTATTTGATGTAATACATAACATGAGCATAAGCACAAGATTTTATGTGTGAACACATACAGACAATCTCTGTAAGTATGTTTTTCATAGATTAAAAGAAGTTGCCTTGTCTCATGTGATAAAACAATATTGATACTTTCATTTCTCTAATATATATCTAAATAATCAGTATTGATAAGTATTCTAATTACTTTAAAAAAAACTATATTATGTCAAATTCTTCAGGTGCTTCTTGCCTCCCCCAAGAGCTGAATTGATGGCTCATATGAACAGTTAGGCTCATTAACATGACCAGATTTGAGACTTTCATTATATCTTCAAAGTGCCTTTTAACAATACTTACAATAACAATAGTTGAACTTGGGAAAGTTGTGTGACAAACGGAGGTTAAGAATTTGGACTGCTCTGGAATTTAGGCACTCTAAATTTTCATCAGAATTTGGCTTTGGGTTATTTAATTTCAGACATTCTACTGTATGTGTAATGGTATCTCAGTGTAGATATATTTGCATTTCCTTGGAGACTAATGATGTTGAAAATGTGTTCTTGTGCTAATTTATCATATGTGCAAGTTTAGTCTGTAAAGTGACTTTAAAAATTGTGACCATGTAAAACACACGTTGCTTGTTTATTACCATGGAGCTTTTAGATTTCTTATTTAATATATATTTAGACATGGAACTTTAAAATAGACTTCCCAGTCTGTGTATCATGTTTTCATTTTCTGAAATGTCTTTGTAAACAAAAAAAATTTATTTGAAATCCAGAATTTTAACCTGTTATGGCTTATACTTAGATTTCCCCACAAGGCCTCATCTGATCATAGATGGAGCTTTTGGGAATGATTGAGTCAGGGCTGTGTGGCACTGGATTGTGAGCGTGTGATACTGGATTAGTCTAGCGATCAGTTTAGCATGATACTAGGTGTGGGTGATGGACTTACTGAAAAGCGAAGGCCAACCATGTATGTGGTGGCACCAACAAATAGGCTTGTAGCCTGGTGAAATAAAAAAGGAAATAAAAAGGAATAATGCTACTTCCTGTCTGCCATGCTCATCTGCTACATTGCCCTGTCTTGGAGCCAGTTGACTATGGATTGAAACCTCTATAAACTGTGAGTCAGAGTAAACTCTCTTCCTAGAACTGCTGGATGTTGGGTATTTTGTCCAGGCAATGAGATAGTAACTAAGATAATTTTTAGCACCAGAGAAGCGGGGTCATTACTCTGACTAAACGAACATGTAGTTCAGTAACTTTTAGAACTGGCTTGCAAGAGAAATTCAAAAAAGTTTTCAGATGTGTGCTAGATAAGCAACCCAACACACTGTGAAGGGAGATTCAGGTCAAAGTTCAGAAGACCAGAATATAGAGAGTAACTCAACAAGTAAAGCAGGCTCAGAAGTTCTCTGTTGGGTAGAAGGACTCCAGTGGTTGTTGCACTGCCTGCAGCCAACTATTTTAAGATGCTCATTAACATTTCTGTCAGTGGTTTTGACTCAACCTTTCCTTTAATGGTGAAAGTGTTACCTGCTGGAAATGCCTGAGCTTAAGGGTTGCTAAAGTGGGTCACTGTACCTTGGTTTGTAAATATTCACATCTTTCAAACCAGAGTCATGGTTTAACTTCTTTAAGGAAAACTTTTTTTAAAAAATCATATGCCATAGGTGTTCTGTAAACCTTCTTCTTTCTATAAGCAGTTCTTTTGGCAGTTGACCATGTGTGTTATGCCGTAGTTGAATATTTGTGCATATTTTGCTTGCATCCAGAGACATTGCAGGAGTCTGAGATTAAGGACAGTGAATTAATTAATCTAGTGAAAGAAATGTCAGGGCAGTCTAATATTGATGCAATGGCATGGATACTGATGGGGGCTTTTAGCTAACTGTATCTTATGAATCAAGAGCAAAGAGTGCAGACGAATGTTCTAAAATTTTTTGAGATTGAAAAAAGGAAACTGATAATGTTGTGGCCTGCGAAGATGGAGCACAGGAGAACTTTGTTGCTGAAGAGATTACCAGTGAAAAAACCAAGTATTTTGGAACAGTACAATAGAAAAAGTGGCCTGAAAGCATCACAAGAACCAGGCTCCACCATTTCAAACTTTGCTTTGAGAATCAGAACCCAGAACACCAAGTTCCAGAACGACAGTGACCTAGGGAATTTACTCCACAAGATGAGGCTCATAGAACACAGCAATCCAGACATTTGACCCTTACAGTTAAAAGAGAAGGAAGCTGGCTACTGCTCCAGCTGGTAGCACCGTGGCATCATCCACATGGTGCTGGTTTTAGGCACAAGCAAAACACAAGAGTTGTGGGATCAGGCCGGCTTCAACCCAGATTTCATGAAAAGGTATAGGAGGACAGGCAGTGTGAAGTTAAAAATACAGCGGAGACCTCAAAAGTTTGGAGAAGCCAGGATTGTGGATTGTGGATCATCTAAGAAAAACTGCAAGGAATTAATGAAGCCAGCCCAAAAGAGAGACAATGAGAGGTACAACCACCAACCATGGCATGGTAGTTAGGGGAGAAGCCCTTTGGAGTTCACATATCACCACAGATTGCTCTCAGTGCTCAACCTGAAATTTAATGTTTGCTGTGTTGGATTGGGTCTTCCTTTGGTCCCATCCCTTTCTCTCCCCCTATCTGTACCTTTTGGAATGGGTGTGTTTATCTTATGCTATTGTATGTTGGAAGTGTTTAAATTTCTTTTTTATTTATTTTTTTCACAGAGGCTTAAAGTTAAGAGTCTGTCTTAAATCTCAGAGGAGAATTTGGTGTTGAACTTTTCAGAAATGCTGAAACAGGACTATAGCAACCCTTGGAGATTGACAAAATGCATTTTGCAAGATGGGAACTGCATGAGTCTTTTGGGCCAAGGGCAGAATGTTATTACTCATACTTAGTTGTTCTCTCAAAGCTTCATGTGTTCATAGGTGAGATTACTGGCAGGTGGTCAGATCATGGGTGTGTGATATTGAATTAGTCATTGATTTGTTTAGCACAGTTCTAGGTGTGGATGATGGATTTACTGAAGAAAAAATACTTACCCTGGGTGTGGTGAAACCAACCAAAAGACTTATATTCTAGATGGAATAACAAGAGAAAGAAGAAAATGTCCCTGCTTTTTCTCTGTCATGTCATGAATCGTTTCTCCTCTATCTTGTCCCTCTGTCATGCTGTCCTGCCTTGGAACCAGTTGACTGTGGACCAAAATTTCTACCAACTGTGAGCTAAAATAAACCTTTTATCTTTTAACTTGTAAGTGTTGGATATTTAGTAACAGTAATGAGAAAGTAACAAAGACTGATTTCATATATAATTTTAAAATGATATCATTTTGAAGTTTTAATATAAAAGTTTTAATATATTGCTATTTAATCAATGCCATTTCCTTCAAAACAGGTGTGTACCTGTAAAGAGTAAAGTGCACCTTTGACTACTATTTGTGTCCTCCTGTGTATGCCTAGTGAAGCTCAATTCTTCAGGGCTCTGAGTTCTAGCTCTGATTCCACATGCAGTCCCATTTAGACTCCCATCACATGAATGAAACATCCTGCACCAGGAAAGACTCAGCAAACTGTAAACATAAGTGCAGCTATCTAGAAAAGGAACTTCTCACAGAAAGAAGATTTACAGAACATGATTTGTCTTTTTTTTTTTTTTTTTTTTTTTTTTGGTACTGGGAATTGACCTCAAGACCTTGCAATTGCCAGGTAGGTACTTGTGCTGCTGAGCTATATCCCTGGCACCAAACATGATTTAAAAAACAAACAAACAAACCTTCTGTTCTGCCTAAAGAAGTTAGAGGTAAGCAATGCCACTGGTTTGGAAGATGTTAATGTTTACAAACCAAGGCAAAGGGGCCCAATTTAACAACCCTGAAGTTCAGGCATTTCCAGCAGTCAACACTTTCACCAGGAGAGGTGAGATTGCATCAAAATCACAGACAGATATGCTAACCAGCATCTTAAACTAGTTTGCTACAGTCTGCTCAGGTTAAGGAGGCTGGTTGAAGACTATGGAACACCCCAAAGGTCTCCTAGATGGAGAAGCACTGCTGGCTACTAGAGAGGATGATAATTAATTTCTGGTCTTGTAGCAAATTTTGATGAGGCTTCTTAAAATAAGGCAAATGGAACTTGAAAAAGATAAAACTTGACAAGTTACCGAAGCTCCTATTTTATGTTATGACTGTACTTTAAAACTGTTTTGTTGATGAATCTGATAAAAATCTAGATTTCTACTATTTTTAAAACCAAGCCCTCTGGACATTGCAGCTTTGTGCAGATTTTTCTCAAACACAATTCATTTTGTAGTTAGTTAAGCTGATGAAACCTTGGGGTAAAGTTTGAAACAGATGTTAGTTATTTGCATAGGTCAGAAAAAAAAGATAAAAATATTTTAAGATCTAAAAGTATGTCAGAAACTTGACCATCTGGTAAAAGTCAATATAAATCAATAGAAGCTTTCAACAAATTTTTCTGCCCATTTGAAACCAAGGTAGAATATGTAGAAATTGGAAGTAACATGGTTAAAACTCATTGAAGCAAATGGAAAAAAGCAAAGCTCACTTTAATTCCACTGAGTAGCATAAAAATACGTTTTTTACTGTCAGATTATTTGCAAGTTATATTTAAAGATACCATCTCTGTGAATATTTATGTACTGTGAACATGACTCCTCTTCTAGTAGTCAGAAATTTGTGTTCAGCTGTCACTCACAGAGGCTACTTCAAGACTTTCTGCTTTGAAAAAGTCATTGAAAGTTTTAACATCTTTCTTCAAGGACATCCTTTTAACAGATACCAAAGAGCACCTTGGAAAAACAAGCAGGTATTTTTAACTTCATTTCTTTGAGGATAGTAACCTAATAACGAAACATGAAAATTTCACTTACTATTTTTGCGTGCATGTGGGGGGGTGTGGCTTGAATTTGGATGATCATTTAGAATGAAAAACTACAAATTTTATGTATTTTTGGTTTAGAAGTAAAATATTTAAAATGAGAAAAGATAAAAAAATTCTAAAATATTTTTTATTCTTGAGTGAAGTGGAAGCACTTAATATCTTGAGATTTAGATTTTCCATATAAACAAGTATTGTACCTACATGTGGGGTTTCTGTCTGAACATTTATACATTGAATATTTTCTTAAATTTTAGAATGCTGCTTCATATGCACAAAGGATACAGAGATAGTAGAAAGTTATCATACCTAACACCTATTTATCAATATCTTAAATTAATATCTTGAATTAATTATAATTAATTAATCTAATACAATGCACTATTATTAACTAAAGTTCATGGTATTTTCATATTTCATTTTTCTTTAACATAATCTCATGTTTCAGTATACTATATAGAATACTACACTATATTTATCATATCTGTTTAGACTTGGTTATAACACTTGGTTTTGATGACCATGACAATTTTCAAAGGGTGATCATGTAGCAAAATATCCCTTTTTTTGGATTTTTTCCCTTATGATTAGACTGCTTTTTATTTGAAGATTATACTTTTGTCAAATCTGATCAGGTATATACTATCAACATCACTTTTCTTAGCTTTATAATGCTAACCTTGATCCCCTAACTGAAGTAATGTCTCTCGGGCTTTCTTTGTAGAGTTTTTTCTCACTTTTTCATACTGTACTTTTTGGAAAGAAGTCATTATGTGCAACCCACATTTACAGCATGGAAGTAATAAATTGGATCTTGAATAAGAGTCACTACATAAATTATTTGTGATTTTTCTTTACCAGAGGTTGATGCTTTTTCACTTGAATTTATCTGCTAACTAACTTACATGTATCAATAGAGATGCATACAAATTTATTATTTGGATATTAGATCCTTAATATATTATTTATTTTGTCACTCAAGATGTTACTCTTTGGTCATTGTAAGTTTTCACTTGATTCCTGTGTAATTTGAAGTGTCAGCATCATTGTGCATGAATTTCATGTTTTTAAATCCATACTTTCTAGAACTACAAGATTTCATCAAGCACATAGTGTGCCCTCTCAAATAACAAAGTAAGAAAATAGAGATATTAATACTAGCCCATTAATACTAACTCTCTTTTATTTATCTGAATCTGCATGAAAGTAAATGTGTTGATTCTGACATCTCCAGTGTTAATCTACTACCACATAGATCAGCACAATGCCTCATCTTGATGGTCAAAGAATCCCTCTCTAAGAGAGAGAACTGACTGTATAGTAAGATTATGCTCAGCTTTGAAAGAAATGGCCGGGTCATTGCACAAAGTACATAGGTTGCTTACTTATTCATTTCAAGTTACATGTAAGTAGTTTAAGAACCAACTTACGTGGTTCAAGAATTGACTTCTATAGAAAAGACAAAGAAGGCACAGAATGTTCTTGTGCAGCACGGTGTTGATGCACTGCTTCTTTTGTGTTTAGTCTTATAGATCTTACTCTTTTCCAAAGTTACACAATGTCTAACATAAGAAAATGAACACACATGTCCATCAAAAGTTGTAAAGATACAGAGCAACAAGAACTCTTATTCACTGCTCCTGGGAATAACCACCTGCATATACACCTTGGAAAATAATTTCAGAGTTTCTTTTAAAGTTGACCATAAACTTGGCATATAATCCAGATACTGTGGTCATAGTTATTTACCTGTGATTTGGCACATTATCTCCACCCAGAAATCTGCACGTGACTATCACAGCAGCTTTATGGATGTCACAATTAACTGGAAGCAGCCAGATGTACTTGAAGGGGAAAGGAAAAACATACTATGGTATGATAACACAATGAAACATTGCTCAACAAAAAAGTAATGCCTTGAAAAGGTATTTGAAGTCATAGAGAAATATGAAATGTACATTGTTAAGCAAAAGAAGGCTCAATATAAAGAATATGTACTTTCATAGTTCACATGGATTTTCAAGACTATAAAATTATAATTAAAGTAGTGGTTTTCAGGGGTTCAGGTAGGGGTTATATCCATGAAGCACAGGAATTTCTTAAGGTATTAAAGAACAGGAATTTCTTAAGGTATTAAAACATAATTATGAGCATATAGCTCCATATATAGGGCAAAACCTATAGCACTTTATAGAATAGCATAGGAAGGTTGATACATGGGATCTTTAAAACCAACCAACCAACAAACAAAAGAAACTGAAGAGATTGCAGGATAAATATCAGTGAGTAAAAAAGATTACTCATATTTACCAGTGTATGAACTACCTTACTTATAGCAATGTTATAGAGTACAAGTGGCTTCTGTTTCTTTTTCTGTTTTTGACCTGATCTATGTAATCTGTAATCAGCTTTGGTGTATGTTTTCTGGGAGGCTGACTTCTATATTGCCACACAATGGCCCTCTTTATCTCTGCTACTCCCTGCTACTGAAGTCACTCTATTTCCTCTGTAATTAATTTAACTTTTCCACTTCTTTTTGAGAAGCATTATCATCTGCTCTAATTTGAATAATGAATGTCCCCTAAAAATCCCTGCACTACTGACTAGTCTCCACTGTCTTGCTGTTTGGAGGTGAAAGAACCATGAAGTGATGGGACTGTGTGAGAGATTCATAGTATATTGGTAGCTTCTACATGAAAGGGCTAATAGAATCCTAGATCCTTCAGCTTCTCTCTTCTGCTGCCTAGTTCATGATATAAACCTTCTGTTCTGTCACGTATTTCCTGCCATTATGATTCAGTGCCCTCACAAAACACCAAAAGTAATGGGACCACCTGATACTTGACTGGTACATCCAGAACTAGGAGTTAAGTAACCTTTCCCTCTTCATAAATTAAATGCACCAGGTCTTTTGTTACAGTGACAGAAGGTTGACTAATACAGCATACTACATATTTTCATCTTTTTACTTGTAATTAGTATAAATCTTGATATTTGAATAGAGTTCTTGTAGAAAGGATGTAATGGACTTTTTAAAATTACCTCCAAAATCTATCTTTATTAGTGCATTTAAACCATTCATAGTTACTTTTATTTTTGATAGCATTGGATTAATATCTACCAAGTATGTAACTATAATTTCTTTGCTGATCTCATTGTTTTCATTGTATTTCTCTTCTTTTGCTGCCTTTTATATTTTCATGGAGCATTTGTATAATATTTTATCTCCTCTCTAAGCATATCGATGACATTACTTTTTAATATTTTTCACTGTATATCTTAGTATTTACAATATCTATTTTTAACTAAGACCATCTCCTTGTAATACTATAAAGTTCAGATTTATAACAGTTTGACTTACAACCTTTAGACTTTATGACATTTTGTCATTAGAAATTGTACTTTGAAATTTTAATTTTGATCTTTTTCTGAGTGAGTGATGTGTAGTATGATACTTGAATGGGGGGACAAAGGTACTGAGAGACAGTGCAGTCATCCATGAATATAATGAGAGTAAACAACTGACATGATATTAGGTATAGTAAATGCATTAAGTAGAATTTTAGAGTATTTTCTTGGTTCAGTGAGCTTACTCAGCTTAATGAGTTTATTAACTCTGTCATAAGTGGAGGAGCACCTACTGCTCCACTGGGTGGCAGGGCGCCTTCTAACAGTATTCCCAACTACTTCTTCTCACCCATTTTATAATACTATCATTTATTTCACTTATTTTGAGGTATCACTACTAACTATATTGAAAATACTGTTGTTGAAACAAAATGTTATATTATACATACTTTAAGTAAAAGAAAAATATGCTACCCTTCATCTATATTTTCTCTTTCAAGATATAGACCTATGCTATATGAATTTTCTTCTCTCTGAAAAATTTCTTTTAGTATTTTATAAATGGCAAGTCAACTCGTAATAATTTTCTCTGATTTTTTTATCAGAAATATTCTTAAGCTCTCCTTACCATTTAACAAAAATATAGCCATATGTAAAATCATAAAAGTATAAAAATTATCTTTTATCATTTTACATATTGCATCCCAGTTTCTTTTTGCTTGCATGTATTCTGTGAAGACATCTCCCATAATTCTTATCCTGTTCCTCTGTAGATAAGGGCAGGTAAAATACCCCTTCTTGCTTTGTTTTGGTTTGTTTCAGTATTTTCTCTTTGCTTTGTTTTACTTCAGTTTGAATATAAGATGCCTGGATGCATCTTAAATTTTTTAAAAATTTATTTTAATATTCTTAGTGTTAACTAATTTTCTTGAATCTGTGATTTGGTGTCCAGAAAATCTTTTTAAAATGTACACATGTTGTTATTTAAAATACATGGTTTTGGTTTTATTTCTCTTAACTTTCTATTATTTCAACTATGTGTCTGTTATAATTTTTGAAATTATACCTATATGTTCTCTTTTTCCGTTCGTTTTTCATTTATTAAATCGTACTGATTCATTCCTTGGTCATATCAAGGCTGATGATGAGCCCATTAAAATCTTCCTTCTGTTCTCTGACAATGTTGTCTACTCTTAGCAAATCTGTTTGTTCCTATCTCTTTACATATATTGTCAATCTTTTCTTCCATATTGAATACATTTTCATTAGTGCTCTTCACTTTTTGATCAGTGTTTTGAAATTCATTGATAATTCTAACAACTGCATGTATTTTGGTCTCTATTTCTAGTGATGGCTTTATCCTTTCAAACTATGTATGTGTTTTTAAATTTTTGTCATACCTTGCAATTTTGTTGAGAATCACGTGCATCACATCATGGAAAACTGTAGTATATAGGTCTTTAAGAAAAGGACTTTTGCCACTATGGTTATAAATGGGGCTCTCTTTAATATTTCTGGAGCTATAGGTGACAGAGATGTCAAATACCAATACTGTCCCTTCATTCACCTTGAAATGGGCTTCACAAGTACTCTACCTCAAGGAAATCCTGATTTATAAATCAACATATTTAAATTCCAATATGCCATAGCTCTACTTATTGCAGGTGAGACATTCTAATAATCCCAGCATAGTATCGAATTCATGGATGTTGACAAACTCTATATGCTACTAATAAATTTCTATAATAATGTTAAAATTTTAAGCAGCACACTGTAAGATTTTAACAAAAATCCTAATAAATAGAGCACTTCTTAACAGTACACTGTAATAAAAGTTATAGAATATGGGTGTGTTTGTCTGTAGGACTAGTGAGTTACCAAAAGATAGATAAAGTGACAACTGGGATACACTGCACAAAGAGATTATTCATGTTGCAGACAGGAAGAGTAGCAGGAAAGAATGATAGATGGACATAAGCTCAGAATATTTCATACTTTAGAATACACGAATTGTTTCTGTTGGATGCTTTCATTTCAATCAGAGTTAATCATGGATAACTGAAATTGTGGGAAGTGAAATATCAGAAAAGTGGAGACTACCACAGTGATATTATATGGAAGACATTTCTGTCGTGTTTATAAGGAATGGGGAAAAGTATTCTAATATATTTCTATTAGGTTTCATTCTTCTGTAGGGTTTTGATGTTCACAGAGATCCCTTCAATAGTATAGCTTTTTCCTCACCACTTTTTTTTCTTCTTTAGCTACTATGTCCATAATGTATTTTCTGAAAGCACTCTATTTTATTAACTGTTTTACTCAGTATCTCTTCTCTGTTAAGTGAGGCAGGCAATCTGGAAGATCAAAACATTGGACAAATTTTCTTCCTTCAGCTGGGATAAGACTCTGACAAATTCTTTTCTACTGAACAGAACTTTGCTAGGGAGGTCGCTTTGTGTCTGCTCTGCATTGACTGTTCTTCCCCCTGCCCTGCCACAGATAATAGCAAGTTCTTTTGAATTAGTACATGAGAACCTAGACCTATCCCTGGGCACATAGACTACAAAAGTGTGGACAGAGCCCCAAGTCTGTGAGCTCTCAGGGTTATCCATATACTCAACCTTTAGTAGTTAACTAAATAATTAAATCTACCTAGTCTGTAGTGGCAGCAACTTCTGCCCCATCTATGCAGATACTGGTGTCATGTCTCTGGATTTATGTCTCTACACATTTTAGACTGGCAGTTCATCCTGCAAACTCAGTTCTCTGTTCAATCAAAGAAAACTCATTGATTTAATTTTCTTTCGCTTTTGTCTTCTTTTAAATAGAAGGATGATGGCTTCAATTCTCTTTAAATATTGACTCTGAAACTAGGAGACCACAATTATATATTTCAGGGACATAAAATGTTTCCACTATTCCTGTTACACCATAGGTAATAAGTAAATGTTGGTTATACTTTCTTCTTTCTGAATTGATATGAAGACATTGAACTCCAGGTACTCAGCAATGTCTCTGAAAGTCAGAAAGGACACACCTTAAACTTTGTCTCCCATAAAATATCAATGCTTTAAACAATCTCTTGAGTCATACAAAACAGTTTTCACAGCTGTAGACAACTAACTCTTCATCATCTGTCCAACTAGGGGTGTGATACTCAAATGCTGTTTATACCCAGTAAGCAATTTGACCATTTTGCTCAGTTATTGATGACAGCCACTAGAGAAAAGCTAACAAAAGAAAAGATATGTAGGCACATACGAATTAAAGAAAACTAACAAATGAGTGTTATAGTACACAGAATTGAAAGAGAAGCTTCTGAGTTTCATTTTATACTGCTCAATATTATAAAGATTTTCATTTCATGTTTATCTAGGCCTATTCTCTGAATCATTAGCCAGAGTACTTTATAATAGCTTTCTTGCATCTGTAACTGGTTATCCTAAGTATGGGAATCATCATCTGGTACAATTATACTTCTGATTACTATAAAGTTCTCAGAAATTTCAGAAGGACTTTTCAAAAACCTATCATAATATATTCTGTGTTAGAATGAGCCTAAATATTGTATTTTGTATAACTGATAAAATTTGGTTTTCTTAATTAAGATATATTTTCATGTGATTCATAAATACATTAATGGACAGCATTTTAAAATGGGCAGAAAAAAATGAGACTCTTTCCTCAAGTATGCTGATATAAATAAAATATGTGGATGGAAAAAAATAAAGCTTCAGAATTTATTTTGGAATAGTATGGCCTGCAAACAGGAATTTCCACTGACTAGTGAGTTCAACTTTTTTCCTCAGGAGTTGAACTTAAGTTAATTATAAGTTAAGAACTTAATTATGAGTTAAATATCTCACTTAACTATGATTTCTCAGGACATCTGAAACTCTCATTTTCAACATCTATGCTTTCAATAAAAAAGTACAGTTTTGATCTGAAACAGAAAACATGAATCAGCTTCAAGGCCACTTTTCTTCTGCTATTTCTAAAATCCAGAGGGACTTTGAGCTAAATCTTATTGTCAGTATCTCTTTAGATGAGTAGCTTAAAAGATGGTCTGTCAATCTTTCCAAGTCTTCTCTGAAAAACTTATATCACCATCATTCACAGTAACATTTTACTGTTTAAATGATGTATCAGTCCTCCTGACTTCTAGTAGATTCATCCAGGCATCTGTGGAGATTTTGGAGGAACAAAAGTACATTTTAAGATGATTTTGTTTAAACTAAAGAGGCACTTTGATTTCAGCCTCAGTTCTCAGCCTTCTTTGGCTCTCAGTTCTAACAATGGAAATGATCTCCTGCCTCTGATGCATTGCTATTTCCTCTACCTCATGTCTGTTTAACTGTATTGCTTCTTTTATAAAACCATTAGGTTTCAAATGGAATGGATTCTCACCCACCCCCACCTCATTTCACAAATGGTGGGAGACAGGAGATGTTAATGATGTTCAGGGAATGGAGGCTAGAGATTCTGCTACACAACTCACCATGTGCACAATAAACTCCCCCCACCCCACCAGCAGGTATCCAACCACTGCCAAATGATTATCTTAACCAGAATATCAATGAGAAAATCAGAGTGATCATTATGAAATGTAATTCAACGATATTGTTTGCCTTTGTAAAAATGATCTGAAACTTGTGTTCGTTACATCTAGGGATTTTAGATGCATCAAGTCTTTTACCAAAGCAACCATCTCTCTTCAGTTTGATACATTAGCATCATTAGTGAATTACTATAATAAATATTATTAATTGTCCCTAACAGTCTGTTTGTTTTGTTTTCTTTTAATAATGGAAACCTTCTGAACCAACAGTTTCAAATATTTAACTGAGCAGAGACTAGATTTCATAGTCTTCTGTGTGTATTCCATTGCAAGGAGGTCAGATCAACAGAATGAGTATGTAAGTGCACTGTGCAAAGCCACCAACCTGATTATCTTTTATTACCTTTTAGTTGTTATCAAAAACCTTGAATTCATCTTTGTGGATGAGATTACCAAACTTATTCACTTCAGGATTATTAACTTGAGAAAGAACTAATTAGGGACACTGTCAATTTAATTTGTACTCTTTCAAATAAAAAGGAGATATATGCTCCTTAGTGAAGTGAGAATCTGATAAAATACTTTTGGCATTACAAGAAGAATTTTGGTACTACTGCATAACATAAAACATTGATATATAAGCTTGGCTTGTAAATCTCGCTTATCCTCTTTAAACTTAGGCCCTCTTTATAATTCAAACGCCAAGTATTTTTTTAAAAAAACCTAAAAACTCCCCTTTTGTATGATTCATACTCTTTATCTTCAGTTTTTAC
>RJWT010033024.1:0-13994 GCA_004365215.1 Cuniculus paca | reverse complement strand
TCTGCTGCATGCCACTCTTGAATATACAGATCAATATACATGTCCTATCTTTTCATGTGTGATTAAATATTTGGTTACTTTTTGATAATAGCTGAAACCAAGCATGGTTTATCTTTCAGAAACCATATTGTTATTTCTTTAGGTGGTTTCAAATCTATAGGTATATTTGTGGTATATACAAGGGGCGATTTAAAGACACAGTGAACGTATAAATTAAAAATGTTACTACAATAAAAGACATGTTGCTAAGTAGTATGGAATAAGTGTTTTTGAAGTAAGTGGGAGTATTTTGAAAGGGATTAACAGCAATACGTCTTTTACTGTAATAATTTTTAAAATTTATACATTCACTGTATTTTATGATCACCCTTCATTGAACAAATGTTTACAGCAATTTCTGTTAAAATAAAAATATTACAGCATGCTCTTAGTCACCTTATTCACTGGATCTGACACTATACAACCTCTGGCTCTTTCCCAAAGTCAAAATGACCATGACAGGTAAAGGCTTTGAATAGATTCAAGCATTAAGCAGCCATGATACTACAACTAAAGACATTCACAAAAGAGGACTTCCAGAACTGTTTCAGAAAGTGGCAAAAATGAGGGGATGAGTGTGATTGAAGTTAGGGTGAGCATGTTGAGGGGAATTAATGGCAATGTGTTTTTTTACTGTAATTTTTTAAAAATGTAAGCATTTGCTTTATCTTTGATTATCTCTCATATGCAACTCTTTTTTTTTCTCTCAGTTTTCTATCAGTTTTTCTGGTGCTAAAATTAGAGTCATTAGACTATACTTCTCACAATCCCTCCAGCAACTTGTTAAAAATGATAGACAGATTTTAAAACCAACATTTCCATAAATTTGCCCTTCACTTATTTCTGATGTCTTGGCTAATGTCAGCTTCCAGCTCATCTCCCAGCTCCTGCCATTTCTAATAACGAAAAAACAAACATATTCTACATTTTGTCATTCTACTTATGTGCCAAGAGTTTTGGAAATTGCACTGCTTGCATTAGGTCATTTACTATGACAGCTTCGTAAGCAATGTGTTATTAAAATATCCATTTGTTGATGAAGAAATAGAACCTTAAGATGGTCACAGGGCTGGTAAGTGCTTGACTCAAACCCATGTCGGCCTGACTCAAAAGTCCTTTTATGTAGTCTCTGTATCACTCTGCCAGATCTAGTCCTCCTGTGTATCCAATGTGGGCTGCTGGTCCCCTTCCTCCATCTTGCAAATGTCTCCCCTGCTTTAAATCTAGAAGACTGCATAACATTTCCAGTTTGCAGGGGCTGTTAACTCTACTTAGTTGTGTGAACATAATGGCTGATGAAATACTAAAAGTGTGTTTTTTTTTTTTTATGAAAAGTCATTCTATAAAGGATGTCAACAGACAGTACTGATGAATAGAAAATCAGAAAGTAAAAGAAAAATATAATTCTTAGGCCCCAAATGGAAGCTTTACAAATGACAGATTGTGTTTCAATTTGTGAATTAGATCAAGACCCTTTCATTTCCAAGAGACAAAAATCTTTCTCAAGTAAGATCCTGAAAGCAGGGCTGGCTGCATTTTGAAAGTGGACTGGAATATGGATCCGAAGTGGCCGGGGTGTGAAGGTCGTCTGAACTAGGTTAGAATAAAGGAGTAGACTACGAGTCAGGGAACAAGAGTAAAGCTGCCCAAAGAAGACGAGAGAAGCACAGTATAATGAGAATCTATTTAGGCTGATATAACAAAATATGAAACACTAAGAAGCCAGTCTCACAGTTTTGGAGGCTACAAAGTTCAAGATCAAGGTGTCATCAGATTGTCTGGTGAAGGCCAATTTCTTCATTGCTGGCTGCCTTTTCACTCTATCTTCACATGCAGGAAGGGTTAAAGGACATTAGCAGTTTTAGGTTTCAAGAGGTGGTAAACTATTAGCAGATAAATAGATGAGGAAATTAATGGTAGATAAGTGTTTACAGACTCCTTGAGTGCTGACCCTGGGCTCTGAACTGTCTCCAGTAAAGAACAATTTATCTCCTGCCTTTCAGTGGAAAAAGAGTAAGGGGATAGAAAGAACCCAGTGTAATAGCTATGTTAAAGAGGAATATTTTGGGATGATATTTTCTGGCTTTCTTCAACAGCAATAGGAAATACGTGCTTGGTGGAAGTCTTCTAAATGAATTCCTTAGCAAATCCCGAGTATACCAAGAATTGAATTTCTGTTTCCTTTCTTTGATTTGTGGGTATGTTTATGTATTATTATTATTATTATTATTATTGAAAGGACTTGTTGATTGTGTAGTCAGCTTTATTGTGACCTACAATATCTGTTTATCACATGTATGGTAAATATGGTACATTATAGATTTTTGAAATCACATCTTTTTTCCCCTTGTGATATTTGCCTTTGCCTTTTGCCCTTTGCTATATTTGAGAAAGTCTGCTGCTATTCTGTGCTCATTGTCTGAAGAGGGGTGTGTAGAGAACAGGTTGGGTGACAGCAGGTTGGTTTCTATTCTCTTTCTAGTTGTTTTTTCTAAAATGCTAAATCTCCACAATAATAAAAAGCAGGGTTGAAGATCCGAGGATGATAGAGTTTCTTCAGGCAGAAAACAAAACTTGATGTCAATTTATGAGATGTGTGATTAATGAAACCTATGACTTTGTCTCTAGTAAGAGCAATAGGGAACTGGCAAACCTCATTTGTGTTTTTTGAGGGGGAGGTGTGTTGGTTATTTTTTTCTCTCATTGCTGAGACAAAATACCCGACACCCAAAATTAAGGAAAGAAAGGTTTATTTAACTCACAATTTGTGGAGGTTTCAATTCGTAAACAGCTGGTTCCAAGGTAGGGGGGCAACAGAAGACAACAAAAGCAACAAGAGCAAAACGGAGCTAGGAGCAAGCCTCTTTTACTCCTTTGTATTCTATTCATGCTGCTGCCCTCAGGCTAGGGTAGCACTCACCTCATCTCCCTGCCCTCCCCTGGCACTGGCTCAGGATATTTACAAAGTAAGGACTCTGACCCCTTGATGAGTCACTTAGTTAAACTTCTACACTTCCCAAATTGACACAATGAACAACATCCTGAAGCCCTAAGAGGTGTCCTCTGCCCACTAAGATGTAGAACTACTAAGTTACTTAGTTAAGCTTCTAGATTTCTCAAATTGACACAATGTATCAACATTAACAGGGGGACTAGTTGAATCCTGGTTTGGGTATAATAGAACCCATTTTTGATCTTTATAAGTTTATACCCTAATAATAATTTAATCATCAGAAGTATACATACACAGGATCATTAAGAACATTTGGCATGAAGTGCTGTATGTTTGAAGAAATCACTGCATGGTATGTCTAGGGACATGATAGCTTAAACACACAGATGTCCTATAGTCCAGCATAATCTCCAGAAAGAAAATCTCAAGAGTCTCACACAAGTAGCAGAGATTGGGTTGGACCAGAAGAGCCATACAGACTAGGATGAGGCTTGTCTGTATAGATCAATAATAGAGATAATGGATATGTCAGTGTATGCCAACATACTCAAATGACACATAGAACCAGATAATCTTCTTCTGATGTTTAGATACTCTACTTGACCTCAGAACTTAAATACAGTACAAACCACAGGGAAAGTGACAAGGGAGATTAACTGAGATTGAGAAAAATAACTGTAATTTTGAAGTTTATATCCAGATTTGTGCCCAAATCATTTACTGAGCCCTTCATCTGTTTGAATTGATTCAAAATACTTTTACGATGTGCTAAATATTTTAAATGTTTTGTCTGTATTTTCAATTTTTTCTATCCCAATGAATTATTTTTGAGTAGATACTATGTTTTCCTAAATATTTTAGTTTTGTAATTTATTTCAATAATTATATTTTCTTTGCTACTTTTCATATTTTTTCTGTTCATTTTTGATTTTCATATTTTTTGTATAGACCTTAATATTAGATTCCTTATAATTACTGTTAGTATTTTTGGTGGAATCTATTTAAAATTATGTTTCATTAATGAGAATTTTTACCTTTATTATGTTGATCTTTCTTATTCAAGAATATAGTAATTTATCCACTTGTTCATTCTTATTTTTGTGCCCCTTACTAGTGTTTAAAAGTTTCTTCGTATAAATTTTAAAATTTCTTCTTAAATTTACAGCTATGTGTTTAAGTCAGAGTCCCAGCCAGAAAGAGGTACCGATATTCAAATGGGAAAATGGAGAAGTTGGTGGACTATTTTCCAATGTGTGGGAAAGGTTAATGAAGTTTTAACAAGGACAGCAAAATATCCCAGGACTTAGCAAAGAGTAGTGAGGGTTTGGCTGATATGTTTAATAGGAACTAGAGGAAGCACATACAGGAAAGCCTGTGCAACGGGAGCTGTGGACCCTTGTAAGTGACACAGACGCCCAGAGGGGAAAGATGCCTTGCCCTTGATCTTTCCTTGTCATTCAGTTGCCTACCAATGTCTTCCATGGGCCAAACCCAGAGGGTCAAAGAGACCTTTGATACAGTGTTGCATGTTGTTCTTTTGAGGCAGAGTGAAGAAGAAAAGGGTACAGGGTGGGCTTGGAGGGGAAAATAAGAGATATTTACCATTCTGGGTCTTTTAATAATAAAAGTGACATATTTTGTCATCTTCTCTGGTGTGTGTGTGTGTGTGTGTGTGTGTGTGTGTGGTGTATAAGTCTACCATCTGGGAACTTAAACTCCAAGGGAGATGGTTAGCAATTAGATAAGTGCAATAAATACATTATATTGGGGAAAGTAAAAGATTCTCTGAGTAGTTTTGGTGGAGAAAGGTTTAAATTGATGCCCTAAATATGATAAAATGTAAGGTAGAGGAAGAGGCTGATGCTAGTGGGCCTGGCAAGAGAAAAGTGGGTATGAGGTGGGCTTTCAAGTGCTTTGAATCTTATTTGACTGTTTAGTTGCTGTCTGATCTTGAACAAATTAACTTTCCCATGCCAAGATTTTTCCATCTGTAAAGTCTTTATAATATTTACCTCATGGGGTTGTTGTAGTAATTAAGTGAAAAAATGTTTTTAAGCTTTTGAGACAGATTGATAGAGAGTAAGTGCTCAATAAACGGTACTATTATTATTTACTATTTAAGGAAGGTCAGAGTCAACAGAGTCAGATCCATCAAAATAATTCATCAGCAATGGGAGAAAGTTTGAGATGCATCTAGAGATGTAGACAAAGACAATTATTTTCAGAATGTAAAGGTTGGTGATAAATTTGGACATTGTTCTATCTGTAATGGAAAGTGCCTGGTACATTTAATGCAGGAAAGCTATATTGTCAGATGTCTGTTTTAGAAAATATTGGTCCACTTATTTAGGTCTCTCTTCTTATTCTTGGGCACGCAACCAAGCTGCGCCTCCAAGCTCTTTTGCCATTAGGGGTCATATGATTTACTTCTGATCAAGGTGGGTGTATCAGATTCCCCAGAAAAACAGAATCTGTAGCTTGTGTGCATGTGTATATGTGTGTGAACTGACTCATGTAATTGTAGATGTTCATGAGTCTAAAATCTTTAATTGAGGCTGACAGGACGGAGACCCAGGAAAGCCAATGGTACAGATGAAGTCTCCAGGCATTTTGCTGAAGAATTTCCTCTGGTTTATGAAAGGGCAATCTGTCTTACTCAAAGGTTACCAATTTAAATGCTGACTTTATCCCAAGTCACATTCAAGTTGATATCTAAAATTAACTATCATGTGACATGTTGGACTGAAGTGAGGCCTGCCCCTTACAGGTTTAATGTCTAAACCTCTTGTGCACAATCCTCCAATCTTTTATTCTTTGCTCCACAGCAAATAGGAAATATAAGATCCAGACCAGGGCTATAAACTTGAGGGGATGAAGGAGCCACTAGACAGAAGGAAACTGGGTAACTGAAAGACGAGGTGGGACACAGCCTTCACCCAACTTCTACCTGTCTCTTTTCTAACTGGCGTGGGTGAGGAATAAGTGTATTCTCTGTTACACTTTGGCACACAGTGTGTTGTTTATTACAGTAATTAGTGTGTCATTACTGTTACAATCATTGTGGCAGCAATGAAGAAGCATCCGTGTTGAAGCAGGTAAAAAAGCTGGGATCAAGAAGACCAGTTAGGAATTTGTGGTGCAAGTCTAGGCAAGAGATAATGTGGATCTGGACTAAGTTGCTGCTGTTGGTATTCAACAAATGTTCAAATTAACCAAGTCATGATTAGTGATAAAATTCTAGTACTTTACCAAATTATTTCAGTTGTAAGCTTCCAATTTTTGTTTTTTGAGAAAAAAAAAACAGAAATTCATTCTCTGAATTCATTCCACAACAAAGGGAAACTTATGAAATACGACGCTGTTTCTGATGTCTTAGTTTTCTTGTATAAAAAAAAAAGTCTTGTAACTTTTTGAAGGATAATGCTTAGAAAGGAGGTATATTTTAAAACAAAGTGGAGGAAAAGAGAGATGAGACAGGTAAGGACAAAAAGCAAGTTCAGGATGATAACCACATGGGTCAGGGCTACAGGATCTAATAGAAAACCACAGTTCTGAGAAACACCTCAGAATAACTCACCAGATGGAAGATTTGGGAGGAAATTACAGTACATATGCCATCTTATTCATGTCTCCTGTCTCCGAAATCAGGACTGGCACATTATCTGGAAATTAACTCCCAATTACTTTCAGTTTACAATTGCAGAACTTTTAAACCATACAAGAAAAGAGTTCCAAATACATGGTGGTGCCACTTTTAATCCCAGAACTCTGGAAGGCTGAGGCAAGAGGATTGTAAATTCAGTCCATCCTGGACAATTTAGTGACTTAGTGAGACTCTGACTCAAAATACAAAATAAAGAAAAAGCTGGGGATATAGCTATGGAATGTAGTGCAGAAGTCCTAGTTTCAATTCTCAGTAAACACAGACATACACAGACACACAGACATACAAACCCAGAAAATAAAAAAAAAAAGAAAAAAAGACATGATTGTTCAAGGAGAGAAAGGTGAACATGAAAGCTTCTGGGTCAATTTCATGATAGCTGATTTTCATGCTGAGTCTGGTCAAACACTTCAGGGTAACAAAGGGTAGATAGAAGAGATAATTCATTGATTTCTCAAATGACTTTTAGCTTTATTCAGAAATAGAAGACTGAGGGGTCTGAATAAATTTTTGTTAAATAAATAAATAGGGATCTACTCCTTATATGACTTGCTTCTTTAAATGATGGAAGCAATCATAGCTTACCACCCACAAATTTTGAATCACCTACAAATAAATAAATACCTTTATTTATAATAGATTTCAATTATTCCACTTTTGGGGCCACTTTATTTATTACAGTTTACACAAGGAAACCAGGATTCTAAATGGGACACACACTTACAGAATTCCTTTGAGTAAATACTAATTTCATATTGTTTTCCCACAAAGGGTAACAATTGACCCAATAGCTTACACTAGTTAATTGGAAGTTTAGTAATATAATGATTATATTATTGGACTTTTTAGGGGACAGTTTTCATTGTAACAATTTTTAAATTTGTGATTTGATTGGTACAGTCAGTAATGATTCCAAGAAGCCTGATACAAGGAGAACAAAAAGTGACCCCTTAGAGATGTGGTGATTCATGACTTTCCTCCAGAGGGCAGCAAAACTGCACAGATCGATTCTCAAAATTTGGGATGAAAATCTTAAAAAGCTTGTTCACAGACGTTCCCATGATCTGATCATTCATATTAGCCCAACAAGTTAAAAAAGCACTTGTTGAGAAGAGAGTTGAATCCACAAAAAAGTACTTGTTGATACTTATATCGGCACTTTATGGAAATTTAGCTGTAAGTTTAGCCAAAATGAAAAACATTTTGTTTTCCTCATTAGGTTAAACAAACCAATTACATTTGCTTAGGGTCTGAAAATGCACTGTTTTAAGAGCCAAATGTTTAAGATAGCTAACGTAGATAACAAAGAAGTAAAGGGATTTTTACCCCTGAATTACTAGGTTTGTAACCAGAAAATGATAGTGATTGTGTTTTAATTTATTGAGTCTATCCTGGAAATTGCTTGTTCCTCTCTGAATGTAAAAATACTGTAAGTGTAATGGGATATAATTACATATTATGTACATTGATATATAGCTGTCTGTATATTATATTATATTATAAATTTCTGGCTAGTTACCATAGAGTATAAGAAGGATAAACTACATGCCTATATTTAATGGATTTATAATCTCCCTGGATTAGCACATGAGAAAACATTAGTAACCATAAAAGATATAAATCGTGAGAGTGCAACTCCGTGAGTGGATGCCTTTAAATTCTGAAGAAGAGGGGGTCAATGAGAGCAAGGGCCACTGGGGAATACTAGTCAGAAGGGAGATTTTTGAGCAGACTCCTAAGTGGTAGGTAGGGTTTGGACACACAGAGAAAAAGGTACCCTAGGAATAACAGCTTGTATAAGGACATCTAAGTGAGGAAGATGGTGCATTTCAGGAAACAAACCAGAGATAACCACAAACTGAGTAATAAAAAAATGGCCATGTTTCCAGAAATGTAACCTCTTTTCATGTCTATCACTCTGGAAACTACCAAAAGTATAAGGAGTAACAAGAAGAGAAGGACAGTCTGAAATGGACAAATGTCAGTTGTACCTGTTAACCTGAATGGTGAATATTATCATAGTAAGCTTAATTACATTTTCAAACCTATGGGATCATATATTTAAAGAAAGTAAGCTCAGAAATAATGAATCTGTGTCACAATTTCCATCCTATGATAGTATTAGTGAAAGATTCCAATGTGGGTCTCATGCATATATAACAATCACTAAAAATCTCTTTAAAGTAAAAGGTAAGATACATCTTTTAGTCACAAGTCATCACTGGGACAAAATACTGGACATGTGCAATTTTTAAAAAGATAGTGTTGGGGGATACTTTGGGTCTAAATTATGACACTCTTAGGCCCCCAGAAGCTTCTTATGGCTAATATCTAGATATCCCCAAAGCTCTATGTGCTCAAGTGGGGCTTTTGGGAGTGGCTGGGTCATGGGTGTATGATACTGGTTTAATCCACTGATTGGCTTAGCATAGTTTTGGGCGTGCATGCTGGACTTACTGAAGAGGGAAGACTCGCCCTGGGTGTGAGTGGCACCAACAAATAGGCTTATAGTCTGGATGGAATAAAAAGGCGAAGAAGAGGAAAGTCTTGCTGTTTCCCTCATACCACACTGTCAGCTGTTTCTCCTCTGCCATGCTCCTCTGCCTTGAGCCAGCCAACTATGGACTGAAACCTCTACAGTTGTGAGCTACTCATCCTCCTTGGACTTGTACATATTGAGTATTTTGTTCCAGCAATGAGAAACCTACTAGGACAAAGCTTATGTCCAAACTATTATGCAAAATGCATTTAGTCCATCTCTACGAGTCACCAAAAGTCTTAACAGTTGCTGTATTGCTTAAAAGTCTAAGTCTAAAGTCTCTTTGGAGACTCAAGGTAAACTGTTGGCTGTGAGCCTCGGTAAAAATCAAAATGAAAGTTAAATACTTCCAACATACAATGGCACAAGGAAAACATTCCCATTCCAAAGAGGAGGAATACGGAGATAGAAAGGAAAAGGATCAAAGCAAGGGCTAAACCCAGCAAAGTGAATGTTAAATTCTGTAGGTTTATGTCCAATACCTGGGGCAGGCAGTGGTAATATAAGAGCTCCAGAGGATTTGGCTAATGCTTTCCCTATTTCCTGGTCAGTTGCAGACTATATGACTTCTCTCTCAGGCTGCTTGCACTCCCTACCTATAATTTTTCTTCAGGAGATGTTCCACGCTCCTGGTATCTCCAATTTAGGTAGAGTTTCCACTGCAACTTTGGCTTCACTCTCTTAGATGAATGCATTTTCCTTTTAGGGTCACATTCTTGGCCTCCCAGGTGTTTCTTTGAAATCTGAATGGAAACATCTATGACCCAAAGACTCTTACATTCTTCTTGCCTGCAAAACCAGCACCACAGGGATGATGCCAAGGATGACACTGCAACTTGAGCTGTGTCTTTGTTCCCTGGGACCATGGCTACAGCGACTGTGAATACCTGGAGGGCGGAACTCAGGGAAACACTTCCCTAGGCAGCCTTGAAGACAGGCCGCTGGAGTGCTCTCTTCTCAAAGCACAGTCTTTCAAAGGAGTTTGCCCTTTTACACACTTGACTGAGACTGAAAAGAATGAGATTTGGCCAACTTCTGAGATGTCGTCAAGCCATTTTCCTATTGTTCTGATGCAAAGTATTTGACTTCTTTTTGATGCTAGTCTTTTTAGCAACTAGGTTTTCCTCAGTGTTTTGAGCCCTTATGTTAACGGTGTTTCCTTTCTGGCCGGGCTTCACAGTTTTCAAATAATTCAGCTCTGCTTTTTCTCTTCCAATTCTCACTGTTGATTTGGCTAAAAGCATCCAACAGTACCCATGTCACAGCATGAATGTTGGATGGCCTTGAAATTTCCTCTGCCAGATCAATTAGTCTGACATCCTACTCTCAGCTTCCTGCCACTTTTTTTCAGAATGTAATACACTTGGACTCTAGTGAAATTTTCCATGGAATCCTTGATCCTGATTGAAACCTGAGCTTGACCTTTATGGTCTGCCTTTTTATCAATATTTTCATCTTCTGGACTTTGACCAGAATTATCCATCAGGCTCTGCTTATAGCATTCTAGGGCTTCTCTATTCCACATCTCCAAAACTCTCCAAACTTTTAAAAGTCAGTTCCAAAGGCTTCTAAATCACATGATCAGATACAGTAATAACTACAATCCCACTCTGAACCAATTCTCTGTATTAGTCATTTTCCAATCACAGAGACAAAAATATGCAATACCTTCAATTTAAAGGAGGAAAGGCACAAAAAGAAGAATAAAGGAGGAAAGGTTTATTTTGGCTCATGACTTTCAGAGGATTGTAGTTGTTAACTACAAGGAAAAGAGCATGCATCTGAGTATGGTATAGGAAAGTTTCTGAATCTGTGACAGTCAAAAAGCAGAAAAAGAAGGGAGGAGGTGGTTTGGGAGATATATCCCCCAAAGACACATCTTCAATGACCCACTTTCTCCAAGCAGGTCCTACCTCTACCAGCACATTTAGTCACTAACTCATCGATGGATTAACCCATTGATGAGTATAGTGGGTCTGTGATCCAATTATTTTTCCAAACCCCACATCTGAATACATGAGACATGTGGGGGGCATTTTATGTCTAAACCACGAGTGGTACATTTTTGTTTTTCACTAAGGAGGTATTTCCGACATTAAAATTTGGTACTGATGGTTTGTTGGAGGGCAACATTCTCTTTAATAGGAAGCCTACACATGCAGCCTAGACCATTGTACTTGTTCCAAATGAAAATTCACTGTAGAAACCAGGTTTTTTTCTTTCCTTTTGTAAAATGAACATATAATACAGAAAGTTTTTTTTTTTATAATCAAACTGATGTGCTTGCCAGACTGCAAAGACATTGTGTACTTTCTTTTTTTTTCTTTTTTCTTTTTTTTTTTTTTTGCAGCACTGGGGATCGAACTCACAACCTCACTCTTGCCAGGCAGGCGCTTAGGCCGCTGAGCTAAATCTCCAGCCCTTTATTTATTTATTTATTTATTTATTTAATTTTTTGACATTGTATACTTTCATCATATGAGTATTGTCACTAAAAATCTATCAATTTTAAACTAGATTTCACTTAAAGTTCTAAATTGACCATTTTAGTGACATATATATTTTCATAAAAATGTAAATAAAAAGCACAATTAAATAGAACACATGACTGAAAACATACCACAAACTGTTGAAAATAGAAAAAATAACTTCTTGAATGGCTGGGATTAGGAGAACTTAGCTGAACACTTGATTTTTTTTTTTTTTAGTGCTTCAAAATGTGTCATTTACATTTTTCTAGTGGGAAAGCAATTGCTTCATATTTTTGGTCTCTTTTATCTTAATTTTAAGGTTTTAGTGCTGAGGATTAAACCCAGAGCCTCACATGTGCTAGACAAATGGTCTGCTACCGAACTAAGACCTCAGCCTGGAGAATGGCAATTTTTAACACTGGTCATTTAAATTATTGATTTTTTCTTTTTTATTATTTCAACAATACTGAATTGGTCTGCCATGATGAAATTTATAATTTCTCTAAGGCACATTATGGGGCTGTTATCCCCTAACTAGGGTGAGTTTGTGAACAGTGTAGAGAAAATACAGAACTGTGAAAAGTAAATGTTATTAAGACCATGGGTTCTAAAGATGGACTGCCTAATTTTAATCCCACTGGTCTCCCACTGCCAGCTAGGTGACCATGAGCAAATTACTTTATCTTTTATTGCTGCATTACCTTTTATTTATCAAGTGAGGATATTTATGATAGTATGTTGATATTATACCACATATGTGAAAAATTCTTATAACATTGACTGGAATGTTTGCAGCCTTCAAGCAATATTAAGTAATGTTATTGCTGCTGCCTTGAGTACAAAATCTTAACAATTTATATAGTCCGAAATCCCAATAGGGCTTTGTTAATTTCTACTCTCAAAGCTGCCAAGTGCCTTAGCTTCCCATAGGCATGACAAAATATCTGTGAAAATCAACTTAAAAGGAGGAAAGGCTTATTTTGATTCTGAGTCTCACAGGTTTCACGTGGCCCTGTTGCTGTGGGCCTCTCGTGAGGCAGCTCATGTGGCACAAGCACATGTTGGAGGAAGCCTGTTCACCTCATGGCAGCTTAGAAGGAAGAGTGAGAAAGAGGAAATGACTGGGATCCCTATGTTTTCTTAAGGATATGCTCTCAGTGATATAACTTACTTCCATTAGGCTCCACCTCCTGAGGGTTCCAACACCTCCCAGTAGTACATAGGCTGCTGAACGAACCTTTGGTACATAAGATCTGGGGAATGTTCAAGATCTATACTGTAACACCAAGTTTGAGGTACGTGAGCAAGCTCATATTCTTTAGTGGTACTTGCAAATATGAGACTTCTTAAAGATGTCAGGAAATAGTCTTAAAATATTCCAAATATTTATATTTCTTTTGCTTTCTTTAGTACTGAGGGTTAAGACCCTTCAAGGCATTCAGTGACTATTTGTTGAGCAGCTTCCAAATCTTAAAAACAGGAATAATACCAGGAATATTGATATTATGAGCTTGTTTTAAGCATACAAGTTTGAATTTGTTTTAAAAACAAATAAAACGGCTGGGTGTGGTGGCACATTGCTGTAATCCCAGCACTCAGGAGGCTGAGACAGGAGGATCTTTGCAAGTTCGAGACCAGCCTGGGCTATGAAGTGAGTCCAAGGCCAGCCTGAATTGCATAATGAGACCCTGTCTCAAAAAGACAAAAAAAAAAGCCAAAAAACCCAAAACAACAACAACAACAACAACAAAAAAACCCCCAAAATAACACAAGATGCATGCATATACATTTTTATGTTAATGAGTTTTGTTACATATGTCTTAGCGGTGGAATGCTATAGGTAGTGATAGCCAAGGGATAAAGGGCAAAGGGTTTAGGCAGTGAGGAACAGGCAAGAAATCTAGAAGTTCTAAAGAAAGAACTGACAAAGCTTGGCAACTGGTGGATTGTGAAATGCAAACATTTAGAAGAAACTGGCAAAAAATGATCTTAATGATTTTGATTTGGGAACATAAATTACTTATTAAAAATGAGGACGCCAATGTGGAAGATGAAGTTGAGAGATAGGAGAGAGTTCCTAAAATCCTTTTTAAAATGTGATACATTTTAGGGGACAATAAAGAAAAAGAGTTATCAATGTTCACTTGAAAAAAACTTGGCATTTCTGAGAAATTCTGTAGTATTTAGAAGATTGGAAAGATTCTATAGAATGCTTTTGTTGCATTATGTTCTGTTTTACAGTTTGTCTATATAGTTGCATATTTGAAATCATAGCAAAGTATCCATAAACTTGGAAAAGATATTGGAAAGATAAATGATGAGTATTGA
>RJWT010033023.1:0-14007 GCA_004365215.1 Cuniculus paca | reverse complement strand
AAATTATTTGGAATTCTTCTCTTTGGGAGGTTTGGAAGTGATCATTTTAAAAATCTAGGCTTAAATTACTCATTTAGCAACTGCGTTTTTAAAAAATTGGTTCTGGAATATGACAGGGGTTCCCAAATTATCTTGCTGCAGGGTTCCAGGGAAAAACGATAAGGGCTTTGGGATGTAAAACTAAATCTGATCTGAAGATGCCTCCATGTAGCGTTCCTTAGGAAAGGAGCTGGAACCAAGCTCAGTAGCTGACTGCTAAAGCCTCACCCTTGTGTAACAAATAACCGAATCTCACCCACTAATGGCAGCCGAGCTGCGATCAGTGGCAGGTTGTCAGCCCACTCAGGCAGCCCACTGGTGAGGTCCCAAAGTGAAAGAACGCATGTGTGCGAGACATCAGCAACAAGAGCAGGCAGCATGGAGCAGAGCAGAGAGCCAGAGCCACCGGCACCTTTATTGTATAATTCTTAGTGCCATAACCAGCACATGCGTGTTCACCTGTGCTAAGTCATGTTACATAACTGTACCCACAGTGCACCTACACTAGACGGGCGGGGTACGCCCTCAGGTGTCCTTAGATGCCCCCGAGCTTTGAAGCAGTCTGAGTAGTTCCCCACACAGGTGAGCAACTGTTCAACCCGTGTTCAAATATGGAGAATGAAATGCAGAGCCATGACCAATCAGCTGCCTCTGTGCCTCACTTCCAGTTTCTGTCCATTAACGTTTTTTGAACATAAGAGTTCTTTGAATCAGTTCTGGTTTTGAAGACCGCTTGATCTGGGGTCATGAAGAAAATCCAGTTAAGATCTTTGTGCTAAATTCATTGTAATTTTGTCTCTAAACAAATGGGAGGGAGGCAATAAACAAAACTCCAATCTCTGGTGTCAAATCATTCAGGGAAACCCAATAATATCAGCTTCTGTTTTGCAAATCCAATAAAATAGATTGTGAGGATTTTTGGTTTTTGTTTTATTAAAAAAAGAAGAAGCCAGGTGTGATGGTGCAATTTTATAATCCCAGGACTCAGGAGGCTGAGGCAGGAGGATCATTGCTAGTTTGAGGCCAGACTGGGCTACACCGTAAGACCCTGTCTCAAAAAGAAAAAAAAGAAAAAAACTTGAAACACTGAAACAGAAGGCCTTGATTGACTGTGAATGCCTCTATCACTTACAACTTCCTACCTTGTAACAAGCTTATTACAAGCTTACAAATCACTCAGATATCATTTTAAAAGCAGGAAACAAAAATATTTGTAGAAATTTCTTGATTGTCATTTTCCTTGCAGAAAATACTAGGTCAAAAAGAAAGTCATCTTCAAGTACAAAATCTGCAGGTCCAGATCAACTACAGTGGGCAATGTGAATATGAGGAGCTGATCTCCAAAGAGTCCTCCAGCTGGGCCTTTCTGTTTCCTATTGAACCAGGTGACATGAATGGTCTGAAGAGCTCATTGCACGAAGGGTAAAAACTCCACTTCTCTTCTTAATCAGACATCTCCATGCAAACCCAGGTGTGCATTTGAGATGCTCTGATCATCAGGCAACTGTAATCCCACCGTATTACTATTCAATATAATTTTCAGAAGTGCTGGATTTGAGGTGATAAAGCTGAAGAAGCCAGTTAAATGTCTCCTTGAGAAATACCTCTTTCAGAAAGCAGAACAGATGTCGCCAAAATGACAGCTGGTTGAATCTCAGCTTTTCTATCTATAGAGAAAAGACGCTTCTGTATTAATGCTTTTTAATAGATGATTTGGGAGGCAACTAACCAAATACACTAGAACCCATCAATTCCTAGGGGAGAGAGAGTCAACATGGTTTACTGGAAAGGGCTTTTGTTGGCAGCCAGATTGAAATTTTAACTGCAGGATTGTTACTTACTGATTGCATGAACTTGAGCAAGGGACTTTACCTCCGAGTCTGTTTCCACATGTGCAGAATGGTGATAATCATGTTCACCTCCCACGGCCACTGTGCAGAAAAGAAGTGACATGCATAATGTCTGACGTAAGAGCATGAGAGCTACTGAGATGTTGAAAGGCTGGGTAAGTGATTTCTAAGTTGCATCGGCAGAACCAGCTTTTCTTTCTTCATAAAATCTCTAAAGCTCCATTTACAAAGGAGACAGCTGGTTCCATCACTCTCCCATGGAAAATAGATCATGGAGTCATGTTCTCCATTGCAGCCACTTTCCAAGGGAACAAGTGAACTAGGGAGCAAGGAACTGGGAGAAGGTACTAGGAAGAGATTGCTCCATTGAAGCAAACCCTCACCCCACAGTCAGGGTGTATCTGGACAATGGTTCTCAGCACTTTGTGCCCATGGACACCAGTGACCCTCTCAACCACTCTGTGCCACAGAGACTATCATTATTACCCATTTTCGTAATGCAGGAAGCTGATCCCCATTATGGCTCGGTAACTTCCCCTGCCCCAGCTGCTTGGCGATGGAGTTCTGTTCCAACCCAGGCAGTCTCACTGAAGAGCCCAGTCTCACTGTCCCTCTATTCCCGTCAAGGTGCAGGAAAGATCATCTTCCTGGGCACGCGGAAGGGTTCCTTCTGTCAGCAGAGCTGTGTACCAGCCCAGATTTGTAAGTGACAGGGAGAGACTCAAGTTGGGCTAGAAGAAAGGATATTTATTTAAATTTTTCTAAAATAGTATTTTAAAAACCAATCAAATTTAGATAATGTCTGGGAAGAAGAAGGGTTGTTCTAGACTTAAAAATATAAAATACTTTGATGGTCTGTAGAAATTTGAATAAGAATTAGATGTTAGATAATATTATAGAATAGTTCATTTTCTTAAGGTGACAGTGGAATTCTAGAGATAGAGTCTGTCCTTTTTCCTACAAAGGGAAAGGTTCATGATGTAGGCAACTTAGTTTCAAATGGTTCAGCAAATATGGAGGAGGGAGAAGCACTCACAAATGTGAGGAGATGTTAACACATTTTTCACTATCAATAAAAGTATATATGAAGTGAGATGGAAAAATACAGTTAATGTTTAAATACTGAAAATTTATTACAGTAAAAGATACCATTAATTACTCTCAAAATACTCCCCCCTTGCATCAAACGCACTGTCTCATTGTTCTTGCCACTTTCTGAAGCAGTTCTGAAAGTCTTCTTTCACAAGTGTCTTCAGCTACACTGTCGTAGCTACCTCGATGTCCTACAGTGATCCCAAACATTTCCCTTTCTTGGCCATTCTGACATTGAGGAAGACCCAGAAGTTTCATGGCACCACATCCAGTGAATGAGATAAATGAGGACACGCTGTCATATTATTGATCACAACCCATAAAGATACTCAGGAAAGCGGACTCTCAGAACTGCTCTGGAAAGTGGCAAGAGCAATGATTTAGGTGTTCCAAAGCAAGGGTGAAGATTTTAAGGGGAATTAATGGCAATGGGTCTCTTACCATAATTTTTTAAATTTAGATATTCAATATATAATTTGATCACACCTTACAGATCTTCATTGTACTATTCTTTCAATTTCATTGTAGGCATGAGTTTTTTCAAATCAATAGTAAAAGATGGAGGGATGAAGTCATGTATATTGATTGGATAGAATGGTGCCTTGGTTCTAAGGCATAATAGTGCACAGCCCAGCTTCAGCCACCAGCCCCGCTAGCACTGGTCACTTGTTTGCCACAGCCACCAGTCCCCATGACTATGATCTGATCATAGCCCATCCCCGAGGGTGCTCCTCACAGACCACCAACCCCAGTTTAGGCTCTGAGGTGCCTACTGGGTTTCTTCTGAAGCAAAGAGAGACCAACATAGGCATCAACCACTTGGGATTCCATAGGAGGGAAGATGTACTCGGTTATGGCACAGAAAGTGTGAAAAGACAGTTAAAGATGTGACTTCCTCCCATAGGAGGCAGGATGGTAGGCAGCCAAAAATGCCACAAATGCCCATTACAGACAACTATGAAGGGTAGTCCTTTCATGTAGCATTCAGTTTCATGTAACTACTAATTGCTTCTTCAGTCCTTAGTTAAGAATTCTGATAGTTACCCTACCATTTTGTTTTTGTATTGTTATCTTTATCATTGTCTTCCTTTCTGCTTTTTGTTGTTGGTTACCCTAGTTCTCTGTCTCTGTCTCTTTCTCTCTCTCTGTCTCTGTCTCTGTCTCTCTCTCTGCTCTTGGTAAAGAGGCCAACTATCAATAACAAGTGAATGATGATAAGGAGCAAGGATGGGAGGATGGACCCACAAGGCCTGGCTGCTCACCACTGGTTTTGTGGTTCCCAACTCAGGGGCCCACCCAGCCTCCTCCCCTGTGAATTGGTTCAGTCTCTTCTATCAGCTTAATCTGAAGTTGGGTCCAAGTCCCCAGCCCTTCTGAGTGTCACTTTCTTACCATGTAATTGGACTGCCGTTTAACATTACTTATTTTCTTTCTCATACCACCATCTATGAAGAAGTGCTAATCTTATCCCCATTTAATAGGTGAGAAAGGAATTCAGACGAGTTGGGGGTCTTACCGAGGCCACATGATTAGCAAACAGGGTGTAGAGATCTATACTGCTGTCTTATACCCTCTTGTCATTTCACAGTGGCAGTGGCATCACCTGCACTGTTTATGTTACTCCTTTAAATCAATGCATCACCCCCACCAAGCCCGATTTATAGATTATCCACCACCTCTGACACCAGATGGCCCAGTGCCCCATGTATGACTGCCCATGAAAGCAGGGTTTGGATTCATTTTAAATGAATAAAAGGAAGTTTGTTTTTGAGGAAGTAGCCATACACAGGAAGAACCAGAGGTGGATTCATAAGAGTTCAGGCAAGAGTAGTCTAGCTACTAGCAATCGCCATCCCAGTCCTGAGATAATAGCTGAGCCAGGAAATGTTGGTAAAATGTATGTTTTAGGAGAATCCAACGTGTTCAACACCAGGGATGGGAATAAAACCCAAATGAAAGACATCTAGCAAATCTCTCCAGCTGGATGTGCCCAGCCATCTGCTACCATCTCCCCTGTGAAACTGACACGGTCAGATGTCACACTAGCAGAAGACTTTAATTGAAACTGAGTTAAGTTAATTACATCACTTGGCTATCCAAGTTTAATTCTTCTAAAGTGACATCATGAATCTAGGGCATTACAAAGGATTAGGGACCAAAGGAAGGCAGGGATGAATAAGGTTCCCATATGCCTATGACTCATGTCTAATACTCATGTACCAATGTGGACCCAAATGACTCACCACTGATAGCAGCAAGGATCCCATGTGACTGCCAGACATGTGGACTTCAAGACTCACCTCCTGCTGCTGGGAATACTCAGAGGCCCCCAGTGAGCCAGAAGCAAAGGAAGCCACAGATGAGAGTCACCATCTCAGATGGAGTCTCTAGAGATCTCTACTTACTCTGTAAGACTTTGAGTCCACTGTAGTTCAGCATTCCCCAAAAATGACATTGCATGACACCCTAGCAAAGGGTTGAGTGGTCAAATATATTTTAGAAAAGGCTTAATAAGCAGGGTTTTCCACTGGGGAGGCCTTCTTGGAACCCTCAACCCCTTAATGTTCACTGTAAATATCCAAGAAGGTAATAGATTATGCAGGGTTTCCCAAAGTTGGTTCACTGTGGAACTTTCTTTGAGGCAGAATCCCAGATGGTCACTGCCCTACAGAATACACTTTGGAAAACCTTTTTATCTTGTGGGCTCACCTTTTATTGTTTTCTCTTGGCATGAGGTAGATTTAGTCTCCAAATGTGTCTAAAATGATGAAATTCACATCCACACCTGTGAACTGGGCACACTCTGCAGGAATCTGTTCCTCATTCCTACAGACAGATACACTTGCTTTGGCATTCACTGGAGAACCACCATGTCATATAGCACAGTGGTTCTGAGGTGAACTTCTGGGGTTATTTGATTCTTATTTAACCACTGAAGAAAGTAAGACAAAATGATCAGCTGGAGGTGAGACACAGAGAGGCAGAAACAAGGCCATACATCCATTGTTTGAAATCTCAGATACCAATCACAAGATCCACTTCTCTGTACAAACTCATGCAGTTACTCTTGGACGAGTCACCTGAGCTTATCAGGTTACTAGGTTGGAGTGCATCATTAGATACATGGGTTACTAGGGACTGGCAGCAAAGAAGCCTCTGGACAGAAAAGACACGAGGCAAATAGTGGGAGGCAGTACCGAGAGACAGGTAATGAATACAGATAACAACAGGCTATTCCTTTCCGAGCTTCCACAGAGTCCCATGAATAACTCACCACAATGAAGTATTCAGTCATGTGCTGCACAAAGACTGAAGCCAATGACACACCATGTCAGCAACAGTGATCTTGTAAGATTTTGATGGACCTGAAAATTCCTTTCACTTGCAGTGTGCTTGTGTTTTAAGCTAAGTGTTATTATGAACAAGGGGAAAATGTTTAATTAAAAACAATTTTTAAAGGACTTTAAGCAGTCTTTGTCTTCTGTATTTTCTTAGCAGTGGATATTGTGCTGGAATGTAAAAGAACCTGAAACGAAGGTACACTGAAGTCATTACATGGCTGGGTGGTTGGTTGGTTGATTGGTTGGTTGGTTGGTATTTGGTTGATTAATGAGTAGGGTAGAGGGGAACAAAGTGAGAGATGGGTAGAGTTGACAGAGTTGGTCACGCTCTGAGCGGGCAGTGAGGGAAGTAAATCGTGGGGTCATGAAACTTTCAACCAAAACCCTCTCTCTCTACCTATTTTCATCACCACAACAAAGACATTTGAATGGTACCAAAATCCTCACTATTGAGCTCACTTTTTTATGTCCATGCATTGTCCACACCAAGCCCTCTTTGTAGATTAATGTGTCCCTTGAAGGTTGACACAGAGACCAGTATCTACCATCAAAGTAATGTTTAGACTACTTTAGAAAGCAAGTCACCCTCATTTTAAAGAGTATAGTTATATACACAAAAACAGTGGCAGAAATCAAAAGAATTCCAGAAACAACTAGCCTAGGTGACTTTAAGTCTCCATCCTGGTCCGAATTTAATAGCTGAGCCAGGAAGTATTGGTCAACTGTGTGTTTCAGGGAAGCCCAAGGCATTCAACACCAAGGACAGAAATGAAAGCCTTCTAGCAAATCTGCTTTCCAACTGGCACATACACACACCTGGAAGTGCCCAGTCACCTGGCATCATTTCCCCTGTGAAACTGCTGTGGTCAGGTACATGCTCCGAAGCTCCTCTAAAACACATCGAAGCTTCCCTCCCACCACACTCATGCCTCCCCTTCATGGGTGTGAAGACAGAGTCCAGTTGGGGCACCCACTAGCCCCCCCATGCCACACATATGTCTCTCCCTGCTTTTTTCACATAACTGTGTCCCCTGCCATGATCCTCAGGCAGAAACACATTGAATAGAGCAGTTAACATACTCATGAAAGATGAGAATTGAACCAAGCAAGGTGCAGAGTCCAGCAGTTTGCCTCTGTGTCCTGGAAGCTATGATATAAAAGGAAGTCACATGGGTTATGCAGCCTTCATTCACAGAAAAGCAAGCTGTGAACTGAAGGAAGGTAGCTTTTCCTGAGTTCCAGGCACAGAAATGGCTCCTGTGGGATTTCACACAGAGGGCAAGAGAGACAGCAGGAACAAAGTCCTCTGTAGAATCACCACTCATACAATGTGGGTTTTCTATGGTATAGTTAGGGAACACCACTTTTCCCAAATCTGTAGTTACCATGTTAAGCCATTGCTCAGAGCAGCTGATGTCTCTTTCTCCCATGGTTCTCTCTGGCCTGGCTCCCTGTGGAAACTCCCTCCCCAGCGCTCCCTGGTGTGTTCTCCAGTGAGCTCCCAAGGGAGAGGCTCCTCCCCACCTCTCTGCCTGCCTCTTCCCAGAAAGCACCCCGCCTTCTTCTGGGGCACCCAAATCCTGTGCTTCCTGCAGGAAGAAGGGCAGGGTGTGAAGGAAGATGGAGAGTAAAGTAAAGGAGGAAGGAGGGAAAAGAAAAGGAAGAGAGCAGGCTATGAGAGATGGGGGACCCTCCCACATGCCAAGGCCAGGCAGGCACACGTTTAAGGCTTGGTCCCAGGCATGCTGCTTCCATCACAAGGACCTGGCTGTGCCTTCCCCTTCCCTGCACTGCTGCTGCCTGGCCAGTAGGCACCAAGTTCCTCCTACCACGTGCTCTCTGGCACCCTAGGCTCTGGCAATGCCAAGAACTTGATGTTCCTCCAAATGTACTGTGGCAGTCTACCCAATATCCATTCTCCTGCCTTAATAACCAACCCAGGGATTTATTCAGGGCTGAAATTTTGATCTGCTAAAAGACTACTTTGCCACCTCTCTTGAATCTAGGCAGAAGTTACTAGCTGAGGCTTCTGTGAAGTCTTGCTCGGTGGCACTGAGTCAGCTGGAAGGAATAGCCTTTTGCTTCTTGTCCTTCCCCTTCAGTCTTCCAAAAATATGGACATCCTGGCTGGAGCTCCAGTAGCCATCTTGTTACTTTGAGGATGGAGATCACATGCCAAGAATGACAAAGCAGAGAGAGATAAAGCGTTCTAGTGGGCCCGAGCCGCTTGCTTTGGGACTTCTATATGAAAGAAAAGGAAGCTTTCATTTAATTCAAGTTGTTGGTTTGTTTTTCATTTTCAGTCAGCTAAGCCCAAACCCAATTCAACAGCCATGTGATTTCTTGCCTCTGGCACTTTACACAACAAGGACCCCTTCCTTCTGCTCCCCCTGGTGAACTTCTAGTCACCTGGCACACCCACCCTGCATGGAGATTCTCAGAGCTGACACCCCAGGCAGGACTGGCACCTGCTATGCTGGATTAACACACTTTTTATTGTCTTGTGATAGCTTACACTAGAGGGTCTACAGAAAACCTGGACCAGCAGCAGTGCTGGAACCCACATCCCAGATCTCCTGAGTTAGAAACTCCAGAAGCCCCTTGACGCCTTCATGAAACAAGCCCCCAGGTGACGCCAGAGCAGCTGCAGTTTGAGAACCACCAAGCACTCCTCAGGAGGAGGGGAGTCCACCGCTCTATCAAGACTGGCTCTATCAACAGCCCTAGAATTGTTTAATGAATACTTGAGGAATTAAATAGCCACAAGTGAATGAAAACTTCCAAGGAGCACTGGACAAATGAATCAATAACATAAAAACGACATAACTTAGCGATGGCAAACCTTTCAGAGACCAAGCACCCAATCTACAACCTAAAACCCACTTGTTTATCACAAAGTGCCAACACTGCAACTCAACCTTAGTATCTGATGCTCAGCTGCTGGGGCAGTGCTGCCATTACTTGGCTCGTGTGCTGACAGAGATGGCTCTGCGTGCTTACAGCACGCAAGCCACAGTTTTGGCACCACTGATGTGGACATTATTCCGGGGTCCTCGGGGTATTCACCGCTTTCCTGCACCCACATCTGCAAGGGACTTCTCTGATCTAAAGCTCCCGGAAGAGAAAAGAGACCATCACTTGGAGCAGAGATTCTGGCTGGCGTGACTTCCACAAGAGTGAAAAATAAAAAACAGAAATCAAAGGCAAGAGAAAACACGTTTGAGGGCTGAAGGAAACACCCAACATTGTTGTACTTGCTTCAAATGTTGCATGAGCACTGAAAGCTGGTTTTAAACTGAGCATGGTGGTGTACACCTGTAATCCCAGCACTCAGGAGGCTGAGACAGGAGGATCATTGCAAGTTCAAGACCAGCCTGGGCTACAAAGTGAGTTCAAACTCAGCCTGAACTTCATAATGAAACCTTGTTTCAAAAAGATGAAAGGAAGGAAGGAAGGAAGGAAGGAAGGAAGGAAGGAAGGAAGGAAGAAAGAAAGAAAGAAAGAAAGAAAGAAAGAAAGAAAGAAAGAAAAAAAAAAGCAAAGCAAAGCAAAGCTGGTCTTTAACTGCATCAGGATGGGTTTCACTCCAATATGGTTTTCACATGGGGTGGGTGGCCCAGAGAACCTCAAGTTTTTTACAGAGGGGAGCAGAGGGAATGGTCCATGTGGGAACAGGGTGATGAGAGGTGTTCAGACTGCAGAAGCAGAGGATGAGAACTGGGTGCCATCCCTCTGGAACCCTTCAAAGCCAGCACTGAATGTCCCTCTCCATGAAGGAACACGTACTCAGCTAAACTGGAACCCAGATCGCAAGCTTCTGAAAAATCTGAGCCACCTTCTCACAGAGGCATGAGAGAAGCAAAGAAGAGGGAGATGTCTTCCTATCCATGCAGCTTGATGCACTTTCCTACCACCTGACTATACCAGGCCGAGCTGGTGCTGGTGGTCTAGAGTGACTGCAAGACAAATCTCCAGTCCTGTGCTCAGGCCCAGTAGGTGAGAGCTGACACTGTCATTATCGTCTTTGCTGTTGTCATCGCCACCATCCTCGGTGCTGGGACTGCTAGTCTCAGAAATAATCACAGCCTCTGAATTAAGCCTGACCTGTCCAAGGTGCTTGTGGAGCATGGTGATAAGTGCACTGTTAGAAGTTTGTATGCGATGAAGAAGTGAAGAGGAGAGGCTGATCAGCTTCCTGAGGAGACCAGGAAATGTGCAACCAAGGACAAGATATGGAGGCTCAAGAGGCGTTTGCCCTCCTGAAAGCGAAACACCTGAGAATTCTTTTGTTCCCAGAAGTCTACATATGGATCTGTAGGATGAAGCCCAATATTTGAATTCATTCTTCGAAAGATTCCTTAGAAGAGCACTCTCCAGACGTTACACACCAATCGCCTAGAAATCCTGCTGAATGATTCTAGTTCAGAGAGCCTGGGCTACAGCCTAGGAGTCTGCATTTTCTGATAACTCTCAGGGATGCTGACCCTGATGTTCTTTGACTAGTGAGGCCTACGTGGAGGTTCTCTAGCTGCTTCCTAGAGGCACAACATCCCCACTGGGGAGACGTATTTGACAGTAACTGGGAAACGAGCCTCAGTGAGACTAAATCACTTGTTCCAGAAGACACAGTTAAGAATAAGAAGCAAGACTGGAGTCTGAACTCAGGTCTGCCAGGCTCACAGCCACTGGGTCTCAAGCTTAATTTCCTTTATAGAGAATGAGCTTCTACTTCCCTAAATGAGAGAGCACCAGTGAGACCCTAGCTTTGTGAGGTAGTATGTGTTGGTCAGCTTTAAATCACTGTGACAAGATACATGAGAAGATTGTCTTATAAAGAGGAAAGGCTCACAGTTCTAGAGGTTTCAGTCCAAGTTCCCTTGGCCCTGTCTCTTTGGGCCTGAGGCAAGGCAGGAACATCATGGTGGGGAGCACACGGTAGAATAAAACTATTCACCTCAAGACATCTGGGAAGCAAAAAGGGAGCTCACTCTTCTAACCCAGCCCTCCAGGAAGCCCATCAAATTATGGCTCTATCCATGGAGCATCCTCTGCTGAGGCCATAGCCGTCACAACTGAGTCACTTCTCATGGGTTCCACTTCAGCTGTGCTGAGGGCCGTGCCTTCAGCACAAGAGCTTTGGAGAACATTTCAGAAGCAAAACAGAGCCTTTCTCTCTGAGGAAGACAAAGCATAGCAAGGATAGAGAAGTGCCAGTTCCACCTGTGCTGACCAAGGGTTCCCAGATCCTGTGGCTCATGGAAGCCAATTCAAACCATGACCCTCCTCCAAGAAGCAGCTGTCACTTGGCCTCTTTTGTGTTGCAGTAGCAGCGTAGTTCTTAGACAACTAACCAACTGAGCACTGACAGGAACGAGATTGTGGCCTAGGGAGAGAGAGGTTTGTGGAGTCATCCCTCCCTGGGTGCAAATCCTGACCCCTTGCAGAGCTGAATACATCACCTGTAGGATCCAGTGCAAATGACTGTGCAAGTCAACCTTGTGCAAAAAAGCCCAGTATAGTGGCACACACCTGTAATGCCAGCTCTCTGGGAGCTGAGGCAAGAAGATTGCACATTTGAGCCCAGCCTGGACATCTGAGCAACTTATCCAGGCCCTGTCTCAAAACTTTTTAAAAGGCTGGAGATGTAGCTCATTGAAAAGGCCTTGGGTTGAATTCCCAGTCCTACAAGGAGAAAGGGAGAAGAAAGCACGAAAAAGTGTTTGTTTTCCTTTGTGTGTGGCCTCTCTTAAAACTGTCCTGGTATTTTTATTTGCTACTTAGTGTGGCCCTGGGCTGTGGGAATGCAGCCCCTCATGGTCCTGGGTCATCTCCTAGCCCGGAGCACAGGATATGCCTGCTGGTCCCCACCACCACCATACTGCATCCAGAAACAGCGGGCAGCAGTGGCTACCCGAGGAAGCAGGAGCAAGGACTTGTGCTGGAGAGTGGGGAGGTGGCAGACGGGGAAGGGATCATGCATGAGTCAAGGCTCCACATTAGCAGCACATTTTCCTGGTACCACAGGTCAGCACTGACACAGATTTAAAGATAAAATCACTGAAGATGGCAAGATGGAGATCACAAAGCATTAGACCTTGCACACGAGGTCCAACACGGCTGTCCTGGGTCACACGTGTGAAGCTCTGCACACCACGGCCCAGACAGCCACAGCCCAGGCAGGTGACTCCATCTTTCCAAGTCTGTTTCCTTGTTTGCAAATGAGCATGAAAAATACCTATTTCCAGGGTAACAGAGGGATGGGAGGAGGCAATGGGGAAGCAGAGAGATGAAGGAACAGTGAGCCCCTGTCCAGTTTCCAGTCCTTGGCACTGTGATATATGTTCCTTCTGTAACTCCCTGGAGCTGCTCTGCACATTTTCAATAAGATGATCCCTGACCATGCGTGCAGAGGCCTGGCAGGGTTGAGAGGCTATGGAAGTCCCAGGACCCTCTCGGTCTCTCTACCTCCTGTGCCCGCCAATGACAAGCAGCGGCCCCGAAGCACTGATCTGTGAGTTGCATTTGGGGAAACATTGTAAAGTACTCAGATACTCTGACAGGGATAGGGATGTTTGCCCTTTCTTATCCTCCTGTCTGACCCACAAGGACAATTATAGCATCTGTGCTTCTCAGGTGGCCATCAGCACCTGAATACAGGAAGGACAAAGCCCAACACTCAGCTACGTCTGTGATCATCAACAGCCACTGAAAGTGTTTCAGCCATGGAGAATCAAATGCAACCAGGGACAGCGGATTTTCCCCATCTTTCTTTGGAGAAGACCGTTCCCACGTTTCTTGTGGCAGATGTGGCTCTTGCTTTGATCCCTCCTTCCAAAAAAGTACCAGGGGCCTTCTACAAGGCCTTTGTTCCCTACGGCTTAGTGAGGAATCCATGAGCTGCTGTGGGAAGTTCTCTGGGCATAAACCCTGGTGGGGACAGCAGCTGGCCCGCCAGCTGGGCCCAGGTGGTGAGGACATGGCCAAGGCTTGCTGGGATGGGCTCGAGGACCCTCAGTGCAGCTGCCCAGCTGGGGAAACCCCTGTTCTCCCAGTCCCAGGAGAGGGCATCCTACTTCCCTTCCCAGGCCTTTCTTCCTTTTGATCAGGCAGGCAGCTGCTGTGGGGAGCTGGCCCAATAGCCATATGGCCCTGGGTCGTCCTCTGCAGAGTCACACTGGCGAGCTTGGTGCTGTGGATTACAATGGTGATGCCAACGGAGTCTCGTTCTAATGCACAGCTAGGTTCAGCAGGTCTGGGGTGAGGGGCACTGAGATTCTATGTTCCTAACAAGGTCTGGATGGTGCCGTGTCCACGCCCTGAATAGGAGGGGCTCAGGTTTGAAGGGTTCCCCAGACCTGTCGAGACTGCATGGCACTGAGAAAGGTATTTAACTCTCTGAGCCTCTGTGTCCTCATCAGTCAGATGAGGTTATAATCAGCACCTCCTCTTGAAAGCAGGAAGGAGGCCCCCAGGCTCCTGAGTCAGCAAAGGGAGTCACTGAAGCTTGGGCCCAGGCTGTGCCTTCAGAGAAGCGAGAGATCCCACAGGGATGTTCAAGGAGGTTGGGGCCTAGTACATTACTACTTCCAAGGCCTGATGCGGCAATGCCAGCGGTTCTCTCCGTCTCCAGCGATTCCTCTGTAACTTAGTGAGAGGCAGACTTGGCCCTGGGAAGAGGAAAGAAG
>RJWT010033022.1:0-13994 GCA_004365215.1 Cuniculus paca | reverse complement strand
CTTGGCTTCTAGGCACCAGAACTGTCAGAAATAAATTTCCATTTCTATAAGCCACCTACTTATGGTATTTTGTAATGGTAGCTTGATGTGACTAAGACACTGAGCAATGATATTTGGAAAGACAGTGGAAGCATCAATAATTTATGATGCTTAAAAGTAAAGATCAGTAGAATGAAAAGGGGAGAGGTCTGAATCTTTGCAATTAAAATTAGGACTCATGAGAGTTTCTAAAAAAAACAAACCAACTTGTTTTGCATGTAACATGAGGAATGGGCTTAGGCTCCTCAAAAGTGAAACATAGAATTCATATGTGACCCAGAAAATTCAATCCTATATGCATATGAATATTTGTAGCAACAGTATTTACAATATCCAAAATATAGAAATAGCACAAAAGTCTATAAGTAGGTGAATGGGTGGCAAAAATCACATGGCATATACTACAATACAATATTGTTTGATCATAAATATGACAACATGCATGAATTTAATATGATGCAAAGCAAAAGAAGTCAGACATGCAAGGACAAACATGTTATGATTCCATGTATATGAAATATTCTAAATATACAAACCTACAAAGACAGAAAGTAGATTTGTGATTGCTAGAAACTGGGAGTACAGGGAAATGGAAGTGAGTGCCTAATGGATTAGGGGTTTTATCTGTGGATAGTGAAAATATCTTTAAATTAAATAGAGGTTGTGCAACATTGAGAACATGCTCAGTGCTATTGGATTTTTAATTCTAAAATAGTGAATTCTGTGACATATGAATTTCATAATGACTCACACCACTCTCTAAGTAAGTAACTGAGATTTCTTGCTTTCATAATTGAATGAACAAGGAAGGTATTTAATTTGCTTTATGCAAGGATGGGAAATCATTAGCAACACAGCTGGGTCTTCCTGAACCTAGCATTCTATCTTGGGAGAAATGAAATGATGAGGCAGACTGGGCAACCGAAAGCCTGATTTGAGTCCTAATCCATGAATAGGTTGTGTGAAACAGACAGCTCAAAACCTCCTGGTATCTGTTTACTCAGCCAGAGAGGTGGGTGATGTAAGGCCAGATGGATGATGGCCACATTATCTTCTACCCTAAACAATTTCATAAGCTGATATTTTATTAATGAAATGAAATAAAGTGTGACTTCATCTTGTGTACAACAATAAATAATGTCTAGAAGGTGCCTAGAGCAATCTATTAGGAACAATGTACCATATACAGATTAAAAACAAGGAAAAATTTTCTTCAAATACTGGGTTCAGGAAAAAACTAGAGTAATAATGGATCAAAGATTAAAATTTAGCAATCTACTTAAGTATATCAGTTCTCAGTGGGACATGTGTTTTCCCCCATTATCTACATGGTTGAGTACTTCACTGTAATACTAATGTTCCTGCACAGTGAAAACTCACATGTATAACTTATAGTCATAAGTTATTGAATCTCTGTGGTAGACAGAATAAACTGTCTTTACTACCTCTGTGGTTTACAGGGGAACAGTTCTGTATTATTTTTACTGCACAAAGAAATTTTTCTTAAAAAGCAGTACCTTATGACTTATGGTTCCAGTCTGCTGTCCTTTGTCTCTGCCTGACACACAGCAACTGTTGTCAAGGCAACCATTCCAGTGAAGTGTCCTGAAGGTGATTTCACCCACACCACAGCTGACAGTGGCTGATGGCATCTACTACCTCCTGAAGCACCCAGAGGCTCCCTAAATCCAAAATAAGCTGTCCTGAGAAAGGGATGGGTGCCTATGTTAGCAAGGATGCGAGGACAAATGCCATTGTGAAAGAAACTGAGGGAACAGCTCATCTCAATTTAAAAAGAAAACACAATGTTTAACATTTTATAATTACAGAGGTATCGTCTTAGTTACTTTTCTCATTGTTGAGACAAAGTACCCAACACCCAAAGTTAAGGAGGGAAAGGTTTATTTAGTTCACAGTTTGCAGAGATTTCAGTCCATAATCAGCTGACTCTAAGGCAGAGTGGCATATGGCAGAGGGGCATCAGTTCATGGCAGGGGAAGAGAGCAAAAGAAACAAGGAGAGACAAGACTCTTTCTGTCCCTTATATGGTACGCAGGCTACCTGCCCTAGGGCAAGTGTAACACTCACACTCTTAATCCCAGCATCTGGACCATGCATCAGTCACAAACTCTAGATTCAGCCATCTCTCTAAAGCCTGTTCCCCATGACTGCATGAGGCTTTGATGTAGACACAAACCATAACAGGTATTGATGATAACTACTTATGGATTATTTATACTTTCTCCTTAGGAAGGCAGAAAGATTTCCCTGGCTACAGTTAAGAGAATACATTTGATCAAATATCAGAGGAGGAATTACCACAAAAAAAGAACAAAATGATTTCATCTCTTACCAATTAGGGAATTGCAGAGCATGAAGAGGAAAGGAAAATATTTAACCTTTGAATACAAGGTTATCATGCAGTTTACAAGGACAGTGAAAAGTCTCTACCATCTTCTTCTAGTTCAATAAATCCTATTGTAGGTCTACAAATGCTTTTTAAATTGTCAGTCAACAGTCTGGCCCTTTCTGATGGAATTTGAAGGGTGTTCTTCTCTGGGCCAAGATAAAAGTACAAGAAATGCAAGGTCTATCAAAGTATGGAGGTGAATGTAGCAAAAGTCAAGAAGCAAAAAACATTTCACCCGGCTTAACAAAGTACCAATACACACTCCAAAACAGTTCCTTTGGTTTAAAGAAGAACATACCCACCTATTCATGTCTATGAATTTCGTCCTGTGGAGATTCAATTGATTTTCCATCCAAGAATGTCAACTTTGCATTTATTAACCAATTCATTTCAGCATGTATGACTATAGACATATGTTTCTGCTCCTTGGACTGTCCTTTGCATGATTTCTTTGTTAATTAATGAGGTAAATAAAATTTTTGCCATATCTTCCTTATACATTCGTTTGGAAGTCATGATTTTATTGACTTTTTAAATCACCTTCACAGTTTTTTTCCCATCAAGATGCACAGTGTGTGCCCTCACAGATGTTTTTTTCATTTTGTTTTGTGAACACATAGTGAGTTATTCTCAAATGAGGGCAACAATTATGGGAAACCTGGCTTCTAAGTACTTTGTAATTCCTGCAGATGGAGGATGGATGTATTCTCTGTTGTGTGACAGGAGAAAGAATCTGCTCTGGTTTTGTTTATTTGCCTGTTTGTCTATTTTGATCCTTAATCAATCAAGAATTTTATGCCCATTGGGAAAAAGTAGCTTAAATAGTTAGACCAGTGAGTTGGATGTTTGCATGTTCAGTCTTGGCATACTGCTGAAGTCCAAGCTCTGTCTGTCTGTGAATCACTGTGTCACTAACTCGGAAAGGACTTTTCTTCTTATTGTGAGATGCTGAGATGCTTACTTATTTCTGGAGAGCATTAATGAATTACATAATCTCCTTAAGTTAAAGGAGCTCTGTTTTGGTAATGTTTAAAGAGATAAATAAATGCTTCTATACCTTGAAATTTCTAAATTTCATAGAAAAAAATAAATTAATCTTTTAACATTTTAAATATGTTAAACTAAAAGTAAAAAGTCAGAGGCATAAAAATCCAAGTTTACATAATTAAGGTAAAGCTTCACAACTAAATGTTCTTAATATTTTTGGTGTGAAAATATCTTTTCTCATGTGTATCACTGTTAATTACAAAGTAAGCATGCGTGTTGTTTTACATGAGTTTATGTTTCCTAAATTTATACAGCTCAAATATGCTAAAAGTATGCTTACATAACGTTCAAGATTATAAAAAATATAAAGTTGTGTCCATTGAAACATAGTTATATAATTTACAATCAACTATAATTATATAATTTATATAAACTGTAATTATGCTTTGTAAAATATTACCTTAAACATGATTTTAAGATTCAGGTAACCTAAAATCTTTTTTTTTTTTTTTGTCTTTTTAAGACAGGGTCTCCCTATTACAGTTCAGGCTGGCCATGTGTTCACTTTGTAGCCCCGGCTGGTCTCAAACTTGGAATGATCCTCCAGCCTCAGCCTCCAAGTGCTCAGATTATAGGCATGCGCCACCATATCTGGCTTCTAAAACCTTTTATTAATATGAAAGTAAGTTATTTAATGGAAAATCATGGGATATCCAGAAAATTTCAAAGTAAGATGACAAGAATACTGAAGCATTAACTACTAGGTATATCATCAAATTTTGGTACTTTTTTATATGCTAGAGAAAAGTCATTTCTTTGTAATGTTAATAACCACACTGTTTTGCCACTTTACAAAGAAAGAAAAGAGATGTGTGTGAGTGTAACAACTTATGTTTTGTGTGTCAATCAATTTTGCTAGTCTGTGAAATGCTTGTGTGTGATGGGCAGTTCTCAGTGAGCTTTCTCTGAATTATCTTTTGAAATAGAAGTTTCAAATTGTATTTTATATAGTAGTTACAATTGCATTACCAGAAGTAGTGACAGAAATATATGTGCTTTTCCCCCTAAGAACAAAGACAAGAGTTTGATAACTGCTTGTTTATACAAAAATTACTGAGGAACCCAAAGATGTTTTATTTATGTAGTTTATAGAATAGATGGGTGGGTGGCCTGTGTACAATATAAGGGAGGAGAAGAGGCTTAGGCCTTTGCTCTCTTTTTTGCTCTGGCTACTGCCTTGAAGTGTTGCCCTGGTGTCATGCCACCATGCCTTGGAGCCAGCTGATTATGGACTGAAATCTCCAGAAACTGTAAGCTAAATAAACCTTTTCTTGCCTAATTTTGGGTGTCAGGTGTTTGTCTCAGGAACGAAGAAAAGTAACCAAGACAGATGATAACTATCAATATTTATTGTTTTAAAAACTAAAACAAAATTTTTTTAAAAAATTAATGTATGGAAAAATAGCAATAATAATGCAATGGACGTTATTAACATGAATAACATGATGTTTTTCATAAATTCTTATGTGAAAAATGGCACTTTCACATTTTTATAAAATGTCTTCAATATCCAACTTAAAAGACAAGTGATAGATTTTCAAATTTGGATCACCAGTCTATCTTTGTGATCATGTAGCCTCTGGAAAACCACATATCTTGTTATCATCATGAAAACAACTTTGACCTCATTGGTTCACCTGAAAATATTTCAGAAACCCCCAGGGAACTCTGTGCCACACTTTGTCCTAAACTAAACTGTCAGTTTGTTCCACAGTATGAAGGAACACAATGAGAACTACACTTGGAGAGTGAATTTTGCCCTGGTTTAAAATTGCTGTATCTAAAAAAAGCTACAAAATATGTTAACATTTCAGAAATTATGCAGTGTGGATGAGTTTGCTTCATTGGTTTATTGATTATGCTTAACTCACAATATAATGCCTTCACTCACAATATAATGCTTTCATCCATGATAAAATGCATTGACTTACCATATGAAAATGTACTCCACGAGAGCACATCCTATACCTTCTGTTTAATCTGCCTACATAACAGAGATTCTGTGTCTTATTAGAACAATTTTTCTGTGCTTTATGACTTGAGGCCTTTGATTATTTAAGGAAAAAAATAATGTTTTATCTCTTAAGAAAGGCTGAGATTCTTTATAATTCCTGAATCTTCTATGCTTGTGTTTTAAATTTATCTTGTCATTTTGAGAAGCAAGTTTTCTTCTCACTCACCCATCATCTTATGTTTATCTAGTACCTAAATATCATCTAATAAGTCTTAATTTTGCCTCCCAAAGTCAGACTTCAAATAGAAAAAAGAAAGTAAAATTTTAGAACGTTTTCTCTACCTAAATCTATGAGATTTCCCAAAGGGTCCTGGAAAATCACCAAAATGTTTTGTTTTTTTATTTTTCACCTTAGAAATAGAAAGATGCTGGAAATAGGTTTGTTTAAAGTGCTGTTATGTTAAGAGTTCATAGGAAGGATTTTCAGATCTGAAGACCCCCTAGTCTTTCCCAGGTTGTGTTCATAAAGTGTTACTAATATAAATGCTTTAGAAGTTGCATGCTGTACAGAAAGTGCCCCTTCTGCCCCACATGCTGTTATGTTCAGGAGAAACACCCTGTCAACTAATGCAGAATAGTACATTTTATTTCCTATTCTGACAACAAACAAAAGACCATCTTAGAAACTTCTGGAAAAGTACTGAAAAATTATCAAGTACTCTAAAAACTAATGATATTTCACATATTTACCTCTGAGGCATAGATTTCTTAATATATTTATGATATATTAATGGTTCAGTCAGGATTTCTTGGATTCTTTTTAATAAAATGAAACAACTGATTTAGGAACCTGCAGAAGAGTTAGTTACATGAACTGGTGAAGAAAATTTTATTTTGGCTGTTTACATAATTCTTAATGTTATAATATTCTATGTTCTGTGTATATTAAAAAAACTTTTTTTCTTATTGAGCTTTTATTATGTACAAATAATCTCCAAATTTTTATAGACATTACAGTAAGAATTCAGACATTTACTAAGTTTCTTACTTTTCATGGCAACATTAGTCTTCACAGATAGAATTAAAATTCTTCCTTTTTTTCAGAAAATAATTGGGCAAATGAATTGTACAAGGCAGGTGCATCTGAAATGTCTGTCTGAGAATGATTCTTACATATTATGCCTGCCAAATTGCTTCAAGGAACAGTAGCTGAGTTTGCACACGTTACACAGAACATTGCTTGGGAAGTTTATATGTTGACTGAATACAGGCTCCAGCCACGTAAATGGAAGTCAGTTCAGGTCAGTTCCTGGCACCTTAGTAAGCCTTTATAGATTTTCAGAACTTCAAGAAATGACTTCACCCAAATTTATAAGTTATATAGGTGATATCTGGCAGAGGAAGTCTTAAACTTAGTTTTTAGGTCATAAAATAACAAATAGGGAAGCTTTCAACAATCCAATCAAAATTTGTTATGAAAGCTTTGAGAAATAATTTTGTGGCTCTAATGGTAACTCATATCAGATAGCTCTAAATTCATAAAGTCAAGGAGAGGTGTCTAGTAAGTTAACATTCCTGCCGCATCTATGTAAGAATTTAGAAAAAACCTAAGGAGACCAGTCTTTCTTGTGATCATTAATAATTTTTGAGATTATCATAATCTTAAATCAGGGGACTGGGAGTATAGCTTAGCAGCGCAGGACTTGCCTGGCAAGCACAAGGTCCTGAGTTTGATTTCTGGTATGCCCCCCCACCACACACACGTACAAATCCTAAATTACAGGAGACAGGACAAATTCTGAAAGCCTTTGATACAGAAACAAGAGAAGATTCCTGGGTGTTTTTTACTTTACTATTTTTTACTTTAACGCTAATGCAAATTAGTTGTATTGATAGAGATACATACAGATTTTGTCTCTTGGAAATATGAGTGGATCTCCCCACCACACTCCCTGAGGCAAGCCAGTTTTGCATCTACTTTCAAACACATTTCAGCATTCCTGCCTGTCTAGAGATGGCTGCTCTTTGCATTCTCCTTTGAACTGGTTTCTAACATCTTACTGGTTTCCTCAAAGATTAACAAGTTGAATAACATCTTTAACATGTATTCATTTTATATTTTTATAAGATGTGTGACTTCATCCTTTTTGAAAGTTATACTTTTAACAATTTAAAGAAGTCAGTATTGGAACTGTTCTCGATTTTGAAAAAGAATAAATAGGAATGCCAGCTGGCCAGCTGACTATAATCCAGGATTGTTTGACAATACTGTATCTTCAAATTACTTTCAAATGAAGGAACAGAAAAAAGTTTGTGCATGTGATCAGAGAAGAGAAAGAAGAAAATAGATAAATGCAACAAAATGTTCACAGTAGGGCTGAGGGTATAGCTCAGTGATAGAGTGCATGTTAGACATATGCATGGCCTTGGGTTCAATCTCCAGCACAAGTTAAAAAAAAAAAAGTTTAGATTTGGCAAAGCTAGCCAGGTGGAGGATACAAAGCTCTTTAATACAATGTTCTCTCAACTGCTGTTTAGGCTGAAATTTTTAAAAATAAAAATGAAGCAGAATACCACAAAAGAAATTTACATTTGTTTAAAAAGTATTATGGGCTTACTAGAAGTTTCAGAGCTAGAGAACATAGAGGCTTTTGATAATAAACACTTTGTTCCTCATGAGCTTAGCCGACTTACCACTTCTATGCACTTTTTGCACAAACTTTTAATAAAAGGATAATGAAACTCATTTCATGACCACAAGTTAATTGTCATTTTAGAGCCTTGTCAGGAACCAGAAAGTGACTGTCTGGGACTCAAAATGCTTACATCACATATGGCAAGAAAAGAAAGGTTAAATCCTTCTCCCTATGTGCGTGCGCTATAAAACACAGGACCACACTGCCCAGTTTCCCTGATGTCAATCAAAGCCACCATTATTCTGACTCCCCTGGGTACCCTTGTTTACCAAGTGCATTAGGCTCTCCCTGCACATTGCCTCAGGAGATGACGCCAACAGGACAGAACTGAAGAGGTTACTGGCTGGTATAAAGGTTGATGGAAATTATAACAAGAATTAGTACGTGGAGGAAAGAACCCATGGAATTGTACTGCTGTAAAGTTTTAGGATCAGATAGATATGCATTAGTGGAGCAGACAGTGAGCATTTTAATTTTGGTCAAACTTTTTAGGTGGAAGCTTTTCGCTTACAAGCAAAACATTATCACTAAAGCATGAGAGGGCGCTAGCATGTGCAGTGAAAACAAAGATATATTCATATAAATAACAGCCAACTTAAAATACGACCCTTGAGCTATCAATTTTCCTGGAGCATATGTACAGTCATTACAATTACAGACTATTTCTTCTGTGGAAAAACAATAGGAATCTCAGGGGAAAGGGAAAGCATTTTACTGCTGCTTCACCAAAAAAACTTATCTGAACTAAAGGCATTTAACATTACTTCACTCAGCAAGGTTTTGTTCTTGGAAGCTTCTTTTTGTTTCAATTCAAATATAGTGCATAAAAAAAATATACAGTGCATGACATTGGAACTGCAAATTGCTCTCATGGTAGTTACTGGAAATGGAAAAACTCAAGAGACTTGATCAAGAAATATGAGCACCTTTACATCAACAAAGTAAATGAGAGACTATTGTTTACATTATTTATTCAGAAGTATTAAAGTGGAAAACAGTCTAAAATGGGACAGGGAAATTTATATGAAATATCTATAATCAAAGATATAGTATGCACTCCTTTAAAAGTAGGCAAAAGAAAAAAGAAAAGAACTGGAGTATCCACCAGGAAGTATTTTGAGGCAAAAATTTAAAATAGGCATTTGCAAGGATGATGATTAGTGAAGATGGTTTTCTTCCTAAGACACATGCAGGGAAGACAAGAAATCTTTATTCTTATCTGGCTTGCAAATAGCTCTTTTTGCTAAAGAACTTCTACTTACTTCTAAAGTCAGCTAAAATGCTATCAAACTATTTTTAATGCCTTCTTAAGGCAGAAAGTGCTTTAATTTATTTTAAGATATTTTAGGCATATTAACCTCAAGAGTGAACTTGAAGATTTTCCATTAAATCCACTGCCCATCAGCTTATTGAAGACATATTATAATGTCCCTGCCAATATCTAGCCTTCTTTATGAAGGCAGCAGGAGATAGAAAATGATAATGTCACATTATGAAAAAATGAACAAACTGCAAAACTCTGTATGCTGTCCTTCATCAATCATTATTGGTATAGTTTGTGCCAAGCTTTGGGTTAGTAGAGAAGGAAAATGACATTTGCCATTTATTTCATTTTTGACAAAGGCACAAATAAGTATCATACAAATGAGTATCATTTGTATGCATGAAGTAATATAAGGATAATGTATTTGTAGGCTTTAACAATTTAATACTGTTCCACAAATGACCATTTTAGGCTTTCAAGAAGCTTTCAGGAAGTGAAAATGGGAAGTCTACTGGACTGCTCAGACAGTAGGAAAAATGGAAATGATATTACCCAACCTCTTTCCACTTTCTCCACCATGTGTATGCGTTCCACTTTCTGTACCATAATATCTGTTTTGATGTTATTTCAAGATATTGCCCCTAAAATTGTGCAGCTAGCGGCTTAAGGAATCTGGAAACTAAAGACAAAGGGGTGGAAAGGATTTTTCAGGATCATTTGGTGAGCTCTTTCACCTCTGGGGTCTTCCTTACACCTATCACCCAGCCTGGTGAGTCCCCTGGCTGAATACACAGCTGCTGCTCTTTCTTTTCTGTCTCCTTCTGCATCAGAAGGAAGGTCCATTCTCCTTTCTCTGACATCTTTGGAGACTGCCGGGAATGCCTGGCATATCGTGCTGTCACCTTTCCTGCTCAGCCACCCTCACTGATAAGAGACTGAATCTGTGTTCTCGGGGCCAAGCTGAGGGTCAGGGAAGGTTACTATGAGCTCTCTATACAGAAAGTCATATTCTGCTGGAAAGAGTAGCTTTATAGACTGCCCCTTTCATACAAAGAAACACATGTCACGTGACTGGTTGCATCATAGCTAAGAAAATTATGTCAGAAAAAACCTTTTTTCTGTCCCAAGTAGACATTGAAGGGTTAAGTTTTGCTCACTTATGGTGGGCTATTTAATGCTAAAAAGAACACAGAAATCATGCTATATTTACAAGCTTCAAAGGAAATTAGCTATTTGCATTTTTATCTGTAAGGGAGGAGAGAACATGTTTCCTTCTTGATCTTTATCCTTAAGGAATATATGTAGAAGTTTAAATTTGTCTGTATTCTCAGTGTAATTCATTCAGTGTTTAGAACAATGGAGTTCTCACAGTGTAAGAATTGAAATGGGGTGAAAAAGCTCAGTTATCAGAGGCCCAATCAGAAAAATTTCTAAATAGTAAAAAGTATAAGTATACTACTACTTGTGTTCAGAAATTTATTTTTCAATTCTTCTAGTAAGGTAAGAAAAAAATTGTGTTACCATCAACATAGTATATATAGCCAGTTCTACTTAGATCATGTGACTTGAGTAGGCAAGATGTTCACGTCTGGTAAATGAGGAATAAAATAAAATAGCAACTCTCATCTACCTGAAGTTCTTCCTGCTCTTAGAGATATTTTCTTAGGTGTTGGTGTCCCTGGATAGAAAGTCGTTTGTACTGAGGTTTAAACACAAGGTCAGACAGCAAAGAAAACTAAGTTTAACCTGTCAGTTTGAGAAGTGAATTAACTGAGAACGAAAGAAGGTGGCTTGCCAATGTGTTCAGTCACTAAAAGTCACCATGTCCTTATTGGTGAAAACAGATAAATAAGGTTAAACAGCAATATCCTATTGGCAGGCGTCTTGTATAACAGTGGGACCTGACATACATGAGGAACTAAGAAAAGAGAAATAATTGAGGAGCTAAAATATTTACTTTCCCTTAACTTCTGACAAATTGGAGAGTCACAGGGTCCTTGGAAAATGTTTAACAACTCATTATCTTGGAGTTGACCTTTATCCCCAAGTTATATATGTAGAAGAACTATTACCTTGGTTTAAACCCAGTACACCCTCTTAAAAAAGTCTGCCTAGATCCTAAAGATTAATCAGCATAATCATCTATTTGGTTCTTTTCCTGTTGTTTATCTGTCTTCCTAAACTCAGAGGATAAATTATTACTCTCCCTTCTCTTGAAACTTCAGTATCTCCCACTGACACATGAAATAAACTCCTTACATTGCATTCAAAGCCTTCTACATTTGAATCAAACTTGTGTTTCCTTTTATTCCCAATTTCTCTCCCACATGCACCAGGTTCCAGTTAACTCAGATGATGTATCGATCCATACACGTTGCTAGTTTTCTTATCTTTGTCCCTTCTATGCCACCACTGATAATGTTCTTGCCATCTCTACCTGGACTTTAAGGCTCAGTTCCAGTGGAACATCCACCTAGAAGCTAGAAATAAATTTCCTTCTGCTATAGTACTAGAGAAATATGACTGTGCTCACAACATTTGTCACACCGTAGGTTTTAAACTCAGAATGGATGAAATTTCCCTTACTATTTTTATATTTTCCACTGTCCCACCAAGTACCTAGAAATACATTTTTTAATGTCTATATATTTTACTTCTATAAATTCCTTAGGGTGACAAGATATTTCTTAGGGTAAGGATCCAGGTTTTGTTAGTCTTACTCTTTATAGTATTTAGAAATTACTTAGTAAATGCTTAATAAAAATTTGTTAACTGAACAGAAATTACAATTTTTTCCTAAAAACACAAGTAGGTCTTTGTCTATATAAGTGGAGGGCAGTTGCTTAGGATACACAGCACACTGTGAATCCTAAGTGGCTGGAAATGATGACACATCTTATTTGTGATGCTCCTGGAGATTTTTTTTTTTTTAATTTACTTAGAGAAGAGGTTAAGCAAAGTGGTAGCTTAGTTCAGAACCTTTAAGAGAAATATATATTTAGTTCCTACCAATGTACACAAGTACATTTATAATACTAAAGAGACATAGCACAGTCTTCCCTGAACCTGAAATGTCCAATTGCATGCATTTCAGAGCATTAGTGGCAGCAATGAGAGAGCCGGCTGGAGGTGGCCTTCCAGTGAAGGTCATCCTGCTCTTATGAGAACCATCAAAAAGCAGATGCCTCTGTTTGATATGATCTCAGAATTCAGTTATATTTGTGGCTTAGTAAATCTATTCCTGGCAATCTGTTCTTCAGAAATGCTTGCCAAGCTTATAAAAATCTAAGTATTCTGCTATTAATCCCAGCATTATTAGAGAACAGGAAAAGGTAAGAAAATCACAATGTCTACAAATGGGGTGGAGAGAAATCAATAATAGTAAGGTAGGAGATCACAGCCAAGGCAACAACCAAATAACTGGGCATAATCCCTCAAAGTCATGGAGATCCAGAGAATATGAGCAAAAGACAGAATCCAGGATGACTGCAGTTCCTGAAAACTATAGGTGAGACCAATCAGAAAAGTGGCATTTTCAACTCTTCATTTACATCTGAAACAAAAGCAAGCAAGTCTTCAACAGAACAGTTTAAATCTGGGACGAATTCAGCAAGCTTTTGGTTGGGCAACTGTCCCAAATGCTTTACTGGCATGAAGGAGAAACCAATCAAGGAATAGCAGATACAAAAGACCCCTTTCCCTTATCCTCATGGCTGCTGTGAGTCTGCTCATTGGCCCATTCTCACTCTGCAGAGTGTGGTACTTCTTTTCTACCTCAATAAATGTACATTTCCACTACCTTTTCTGTGTGTCTTATCCAATTCTTTGTTCAGGACACCAAGAACCTGAAAAGAATTTCCCAAGGATCCATCAATTGGTAATAGTAGTGCAAAAGAGTGAATACTCAGCAGCCCTGATAAAGAATGAGGCTTTGACAGGTATTTGCTTTAATCAAGATTGTTGAATATGTTATAGACCTCATTTTAAGAGTACTATCTTGCATATGTGCACATTTAACTTATATTTATAATGACACATACATGTACATGTGCTCATCTATGTGTGTATACATGTATACAAATGTTTATGGTTTTATTAAAGTTTTAAGATATGCATATATATATACATATCTATAGAATTTTTATAATCATAGATTAAAAAGTGCAAAGATTCAGAAAAATTTTTGAATAGTTTGCTTATTGGCATTGCTTTAAAGGATAGAAGAATACACTTTCACTTCATTTGCTTACAAACACAAAAAAGAAACAGTTTCAAGAGTTCAAATCTGTAGTGTTCATTCAGTGCGTGTTTTGATTTATGAATCAAAGTGACAATTTACTTAATGCCTGTCCCTGGGAAATGTCATTCTTCTGACTCCATTGTGCACTTTGCTGTTTCCAGATGGCTCAAAATGAGATCCTGTTATGCAATTCTTTAACACAGCTCCCCTCCCTCCCATCTTTGGAGGAAACAGCAACTTCCCCAGTCCCTTCCTATCCCTTCTTCACACTCTCCTGGGCCTCTGAGTCCCACAGAGAAGAGAGTCACAATTGCACTTATCCTGAGGCCTCATCTCCTCAAAGC
>RJWT010033021.1:0-13994 GCA_004365215.1 Cuniculus paca | reverse complement strand
AGATTTTATGGTTCTCAAGATATCTTGCCCATGCAGATAACTCATTTATAATCCAAGCAGAGTTCCTCTGATTATCTTGGGAAATATACCTGCAGATGTTGTGTTGAAACAACTATAGATCCTAGGCTCCATTTTTCAGTACACAAACACTCTATCATTCCTGAATGACATTATTTCACCTACACCTGTTCCTAGTGACATACTTAGATTCCATAGGCAGTATTTATAATAATATGATTCCAGGCTCTCACTTCTGATGAGGTTTAGAGTGTTGGATCTACACTCAATATTCCATCAACAAGCCCATGTAATTTGCAGGAAATCAACATTTATGGTGGAATTAATAGTGGCATTGGTGGTGACAATTTTTGCAATACTATGTGAATAGAAACAATAATCCACTTACCTGAAACACAAAACTTTATTTATTTCTTGTTAAAACAAGAAACAAAATATGATTTGATAAAGATCCTTGGAAAGCAAAGAATATATTTTTGTATAGGTTTTTGGAGAAGTGTAAATTTACATTAAATTTAAGTAAAGCAGAGTCTCGATTAACAAAAGGCAAAAAGGGGAGCTGGTTATGAGACAATTGCAGACTGAAAACTTCCATAAGTCATTTCTGTGTTAAATGCTTGGTTTTCAGTGGGACACTAGTGTAAGATGGTGGAACTTTTAAGTGGGGCCTAATGGAGGTCTTAGGTCACTAGGGGCATGCCCTTGAATGGGACAAAAGTCTTTTAGTGAGGCTAGTCTTTCAACTGCTTGGTAGGACACAGTAAATGGCAATGTGCAGCAGGTCCATATGGAAAGGAACCTCGGGAAGACAGGCTCCAGCCAACAGCAAAACCAGGTGCTAAACCTGCAAGGAACTGAATTCTGCCAAAATCCACATGAGCTTGGAAGTGTATCCTCTCTCACGTGAGTCTTGAGGTGACACCACAGCTTTCATTGACACATGCATTGTAGTCTGGGAGTCCTTGAAGCTGCAGCCTTATCTAGGCCATGCCCAGATTTCTGACCCATAGAAATGGAGATAATAAAGATGTGAATACTGTGAACACTGAATTAGTGAATAATGACCACTGTTTCAAAAGCAAATACAGGGCTAGATTCCTGAAAGTCTCCCATCATAGCATTTTCATGAACTGATCAGGGTATAACCTTGTTTTCTGTGTGGTTCTGTTCAATTTAATCTAAATTGTTGATTCATTAGTGTTGTTGATTAGTTAATATTAAGCTCATAGCAAACAGCACAGTAACATACCTGAATAAATCTTATCTTATTCATTTATTTTCTCCGTCTGGTACATTACAACATTTAGAAACCCTAAAGAGCACTTCACCACTACATTTAGGTACTAAACAGGGAAATCACTAATAAAAAGTGCAAAGATGGGAAAAACATGGCACTAAATAGGCTCTAAAAATGACATTTGTTTACAGTCTATGAGCTGAAATAAGAAAGCAGAACAAGGCCTTTACAACTTCAGCTGGGAATATGTGTGTCTGAGGACTTATAATTTTTATTTGCTATACACATTTCCTCAGGTGACCATGACAGCCTTGTTGAGTAATGAATTTGTGGTGCAAATAAATTTTAGTGATTAGGCATATTCAGGATTCAAGAAAAATGAGCATCAACTGTATTTCCACCATTACATAAATTTCTATTAGGTAAGCTGTTCTAGGGAATCCAGTAGATTTTTCCAGTATCTGGTACCTAGTTTTATAGAGACAGCCAGCCAGTCCAGGACTGTGGGAAAGAATGGAATGAAAATGAAATGCACAGGAAACTGGATTGTTCATAAGCCCAACCAACCTTCTTGCACATCATGATGGAATGACTACATTTCTATTGCTTCAATTCATTTGTATTCAGGAACTAATATTTTTTCCAGGACTTAAACAAATGTTGAACTTTTCCAAGAATTTTGGCAAGATAAAGCTAATTTCTTCCCTGACAACTTTAATGTTGGCTTTGAACCACCTTTAATTATTGCATTTGTACTGTGGCAGTTTTTCTCTTTAAATTCCTGAAGTTTCATGATGATGAGGTAGTACACTGTTAGTGATCTTTTGCATGTTCTGTTATTATGTGATGCTTCAATTCTAGACAAATGATTCCCAAACCTGTGAGCACATCACAGTGTTCTGGGGAATGCAGTGCATGTTCTTGGACCTTTTCAATAAGTACCTTAAGAGGATTGGGGGGAATCTTACAGTATCTAATCGAACAGTCTCACCAAGTGATGGTGATGAACCAAATTCTGTGGGACCTCATTGCTAAAAATGCAGAAGGACCCTGTAGCTTACAAATAGTTTACAAAACATACAGCAAATTGTGCAAAAGTAATTTATAGAATGTAGTTTAAAATCTATACACAAAGGACCATAATTTTAACTTACGCTTCCAGGTCAATAAGTGTCTGGGTTGGATTTTCAAATATTGAAATTTGAGAATTACATCAATAGTCCCTGGACTACAATATGAAATACTTGAACTTGGAATCTTTGCAAGAAGTACTTCCTGTGGGCTCCCCTGACCTACCTCACAGGCCTTGTATGAGTCCTAGGGAACAGTATCCAGAGTCTGAGCAAATATAACAACTCAGCAAGTGCTTCTGGGCTTTAGGAAAGCATCTGTTGTACTCCACATCTCCAGCACGTGCTCTGTAGTTCGTATAAGTAAGCATCCATTGAAAAATTGCTAAATTGAATCAATTCCTTCTTTCTCTGTTCACCTTCCTATGGTGATGTCATTAAGAAGTAAATTAATCAGAACAACCCAAATTGGTGAAAACAGAAATAAATTACCCAGATAAAAAGGTGGAGAGAGATGTGTGGGTTCCCTACAGTTCCAAAATTACTTCCTCAACCACCATTTTATTTAGCATCGGTTAAAGGAAACTTAATTCAGCAAACTTTCAATAGCATTGCTTTAAGAAACACTCTGCTGTGTTACACAGAATTCTCAGACGGAGGTCGTGCAGTGGAGAGGTTGTATTCTTGGAGAGTTCCAAGGCAAGAAAATCTTTTATTGATGTCAGGTGCTTCTATTAATTGTACAATTTTTCCTGACCTTGATTGCAAACCCCATGAAACTCTTACAAACTACCTTGACAAGGCTTACTAATCAATTTTACTTACTGAGTTTGAGCTTTTGTTTAGACAGGGGTTTTCAGTTTTTGCTCATTTTGTTCTTTCCTGGCACCAGTCCGAACAGCATCTCGAGAACAATGCTACACCTAATTTGCTCTTGCAAATAAGAACAATTAAAAAATAACTCAACAAAAATGATGAAGGCTCTCAGATGATTTATAGGTTGAGAGTGAGGTGGAATGACTTTGTTTACTCCTCTCTCAACTGACTTGCCAGTGACTCTGGAGTATAGGTGGTGAATGACTCCAACTAGGTGTTGACTTGCATGGCCCAGTTCCATACTCAAATATGCAGCTGTTGGTTCGATCTCCAGTCCTGGGGAAATATGGGTCAGCAATGGCGTCAGCTTTGTCAAAAAAACATATGGGGTCGAACTGCATGGATTCAATCCTGAATTCGTGGCCCAAGTTCAGGAGGAGGAGTGTCCATGTGCATGCCCGCACATGGGTGTGTGTGATTCCCCAATTTTCTCAGTACAAAAAAAGGCACTGCATGTAGGCACTGGATTTGATAGTTTGATATTTCCATATTCCAGTATATTCTTGATCACCTACCTTTTGCTCCTTCGAACTTGATATTTAACCCCTACGAAATATTTTTTCCTTAAATATAATAGTGACCTTCATGAGGATTTGACCTGTGATGTTTTCCTGTCTATGGTATGTCACTCCATTCCCTGAGTTGCTCCCCAACTAAGGCCTTATTTTTGTGTCTTTCGTTGGCCGAAGTCTTTTATACCTCATGCCATTTGCCTGTGCTATTTCTCCTGTATATAACTCACCACCCATCCACCTCCTCACCTAACACCTAATCATGCTTCAAATCTCAGCTTAAACACCAATTACTGACACAGGTATTTGTTTTGTGAGATAGTGTCTTGCTATCTCACAGGCTAGGCTTGAATTCAGGATCCTCCTGTCTCAAGTCTTTCAAGTGCTGGATTATATGCATGCATTGCCATGCTCAGTGATGTAGGCCTTTTGTGATGCTCCCCCACACCAAGCCAGTTTAAATTGCTTTTTTGTGTAGGGTCGTATGCTGCCTAGTGATGTTTTAGTCAACAATGGGCTCATATATAACACTGATCCCATAAGATTGTAATAGAACTGAACATTCCAGTTGCATAGTAACATTGTAATGGTCATAATGTCATGCACAAAATATCACTTATGTGTTTGTGGTAACACTAGTATAACTACACCTACTCTGTTGCCTGTCATATAAAAGTATAGCACATAAAATTATGTACATGGTACTTGACACTGATGATTGCATTACCAGTTTTTACCATTCAGAATAACATTATTTTAGAAAGCATTCCTATTTATAAAAGAAACATACTTTAAAACAATGTGTTCTGTTAGGGAGAAAGGAGCCTCATATATCTTCTGTTTACTATGTCTATTGATTACATGAACTGTCTTCATCCATGATACAGATGCTGATGAGATTATTTTGCCAGAGGAAGAGATTTCCCCACCCACTGTGGCAGAGGCATTGCCACCTTCACCCTTTGTGGTGTTGATATCTCCCAGTATGCCTGGGAAACTAATCCTGCATTGATCATGCAGGATAATGCTGATGCTCCTCAGGACTCACATTCACTACCCATTGTTGCCTCTAGGCCCATAACTAGGCTCAAGACCCAGAACCCTTTGAATGGGGGTGAGGCCAGGTCCCCTTAGGGAAGGATTTTTATGGGTCAAAAATTTATACAGTCATTCTCCCAATCCTTCCCCAAAGGGACCTGAGGACTTTTGCTTGAGTGACTATGCATCTGGGAAGGGGCAATGATTGGACATTTTGGGGACTACTGGACACTGGTTGTGATCTAACACTGATTCCGGGGGATCCAAAACATCACTGTGGCCCTCTAGTAAGAGTAGAGGTCTATGGAGGTCAGGTGATCAATGGAGTTTTAGCAAAGGTCCAACTTACAGTTGGCCCAGTAGGTCCTCAAATTGATCCTGTAGTCATTTCCCCTGATCTGGAATGTATAGTTGGGATAGATGTATTTAGTACTTGGCGGAATCCTCACATTGGTTCCCTAACCTGTTGTATGAGGGTTATTATTGTTGGGAAGGCCAAATGGAAGCCATTAGAATTGCTTTTGCCTGGTAAAATAGTAAACCAGAAGCAGTATCACATTCTTGGAGGGATTCCAGAGACTAGTACCATCAAGGACTTGAAGGATGCATGGGTGGTGGTCCCCACCACATTTCCTTTTACTTCTCCCATTTGGCCTATGCAAAAGACAGATGGGTCTTGGAGAATGACAGTAGATTATTGTAAACTGAGTCAAATGGTAACTCCAATTGCAGCTGCAGTACCAGATGTGGTTTCCTTGCTTAAGCTGATTAACACATCTCTGGGTACTTGGTACACAGCTATTGATTTGGCAAATGCCTTCTTCTTCATACTTATTCATAAGGATCATCAGAAACAATTTACTTTTGGGTGGTAAGATTGGAAATACACTTTCGCTGTCTTACCTCAGGGTTATATTAACTGACCAGCCCTGGGTCACAACTTAGTTCATAGGGACCTTGATTGCCTTTCTCTCCCACATGATATCACACTGGTCCATTACATTGATGATATTATGCTGACTGGGCCTAGTGAGCATGAGATAGCAATCAATATGGATTCATTAGTATATCATTTGACACTCTGTGATGGGAAATAAATCCAACAAAATTTCAAGGTCCTTCTACCTCAGTGAAGTTTTTAGGAGTCCAGTGGTATGGAGCATGTAGAGATATCCATTCTAAAGTAAAAGATGGTTTCTTGCATTTGGCTTACTCTACCACCAAAAAACAGGCACAACACCTAGTGGGGCTATTTGGATGTTGGAGGCAACACATTCCTCATTTAGGTGTTGTGCTCTGGCCCATTTACCAAGTGACTTGAAAAGCTGCTAGTTTTGAGTGGAGCCTAGGACAAGGAAAGACTCTGAAATAGGTCCAGGCTGCTGTACAGGCTGCCGTACAGGCTGCCATCCCACTGGTGCTATACAATCCAGCAGATCCAATGGTGCTTCAAGTGTCAGTGGCAGGTAGAGATGCTGTTTGGAGTTTCTGGCTGGTACCCATAGGTGACTCATAGCAGAGGCCTTTAGAATTTTGGATCAAGGCTCTGTTGTCATCTGCAGACAACTACTCTCCCTTTGAAAAACAGCTCTTGGCTTGTTACTGGGCCTTAGTGCAAACTGAATGCCTAACCATGGGATGCCAGGTTACCATGAGACATGAGCTGCCTATCATGGCCTGGGTACTATCTGATCTACCAAGTCATAAGGTTGGATATGCACAGCAACAGTCTATCATTAAATGGAAATGGTATATTCATGATGTAGCCAGAGCAGGTCCAGAGGGTACAAGTAAATTACATGAAGGAGTTGTTGTCTTGGTTACTTTACTCTCATTGCTGAGACAAAATACCCAACACCCAAAATTAAGGAAGGAAAGATTTATTTAGCTCACAATTTGTGGAGGTTTTAGTCCATAAACTGCTGGGTCCAAGGCAATGTGGTTTGTGGCAGAGTGCAACAGTTCATGGTGGCAGAAAATAGCAAAAGCAACAAGAGCAAAAGGGGGGAGCATGGAGAAAAGATTCTTTTTGTCCTTATATTGTATGTAGGCTACCCACAGTAGGGTAGGTATAGCACTCACACCCATAATCTCAGCATTGGGCCATGAATCAATCACAAATTCTAGAAACCTGCCCCCATGACTGTATGAGGCTTTGAGGGGACATCCAGACACAAACCATAACAGTTGCCCAGATATCTAAGGCTCCTACACCTATTATACTTCTTTCTATTTCCCACCATGCACCTATGACCTTGTGGAGTGTAGCATATGATCAACTGTCAGAGGAACAGAAGGTTAGGGCCTGGTTTACAAATGACTCTTCATGTTATGCAGGCACCACCTGCAAGTAGACAGCTGTAGCATTACAGACCCTTTCTGGGACATCTCTGAAGGACAGTGGTAAAGGAAAATCATCGCAGTGGGTTCAACTTTGGGTAATGCACTTGGTAGTACATTTTGCCTGGCAGGAGAAATGGCCAGATGTGTGACTATATACAGATTCATAGGCCATAGCCAATGGTCTGGCTGGCTGGTCAGGAACTTGGAAAGAATATAACTGTAAAATGAGTGACAAAGATATTTGGGGAAGAGGTATGTGGGTAGACCTCTCCATGTGGGCAGAAGATGTAAAAATACTTGTTTCCTATGTAAATACTCATCAAAATCTGACATCGGCAGAAACAGACTTTAATAATCAAGTAGATAAGATGACCTGTTCTGTGGATAGTGGCCAACTTTCTTCTTCAGTTGCCCCTGTCATTGCCCAGTGGGCGCATGAACAGAGTGGCTATTGTGGCAGGGATGGAGGTTATGCATGGGGTCAGCAACATGGACTCCCACTCACCAAAACTGATCTGGCTACAGCCACTACTAAATGCCCAATATCCCAGCAGCAGAGGCCAACACTGAGTCCCTGATATGGCACCATTCTCTGGGGTGATCAACTTGCGACCTAATGGCAGGTTGATTATATTGGACCATTTCCATCATGAAAGGGACTGGACTTTGTCCTCACTGGCATAGACACATATTCTGGATATGAATTTGCTTTTTCTGCCTGTAACACTTCTGCCAAAACTACCATTTGTGGCCTCACGGAATGCATTATTCACATAGCATTGCCTCTGACCAAGGAACATATTTTGCAGTCAAAGAAGTGAGGTAATGGGCTCATGCTTGTGGAATTCACTGGTCTTACCATGTTCCTCACCATCCAGAAGTAGCTGCATTGACAGAAAGGTGGAATATTCTTTTGAAGACACAGTTAAGATACCAGCTAGGTGGCAATAGCTTACAGGGCTGGAGTAAGGTACTTCAAAAGGCTGGATATACTTTGAATCAGCACCCACTATATGGTACTGTGTCTCCTATAGCCAGGATTCATGGGTCCAGGAATCAAGGGGTGAAAGTAGGAATGGCACCACTCATCATTACTCCAGTGATTCACTTGCAAAATTTTTGTTTCCTGTCCACATGACTTTATGTTCTGCTGACTTAGAAGTCTTAGTTCCAGAGGGGAAAGGTTTATACCAGGAATCACAACAATGATACCATTGAACTGGAAACTAAGACTTCCCCTTGGTCATTTTGGTCCCCTCATACCTCTGAAGAAACAAGCTAAAAAGGGAGTCACAGTTTTGTCAGGGGTGATCCACTCAGACTGTCAAGGGAAAATTGAACTACTACTCCACAATGGAGGAAAGGAAGAATATATGTGGAGTGCAGGAGATCCCTTAGGACACATCTTTGTATGACCATGTCCTATTATTAAAGTCAATGAGAAACTACAGCAACCTAATATAGGCAGAATGACAAATGGCCCAGAGCCTTCAGGACTGAAGGTATGGGTCACTCCACCAGGGAAAGAACCAAGACCTGCCGAGGTGCTTGCTGAAGTCCACTGGAAATCAGAGTGGGTAGTGGGAGAAGGTAGTTCTAAATACCAGCTGTGATCCCATGAACAGCTACAGAAAAGAGGATTGTAATTGTACTATTTCTCCCTTAATATGATTTTAATGTAATACAGTGTTAATAGACTTAATACTAGTTCTTAAGGATTGTTAAACTGTATCATAATGTTCAAGTTGTGAAATGATAAGAATAAACATCACCCAAGGAAAACTTACCTTTTATTCTTGTGAGGGAATTGGTACATTTCTGTTTCTACACCGGCTAGGTTTAACATGTTAGGCATAATTATAAGCATATCTTTGTATCTGGAGACTGATGTAAAGAAATAGTCTGGTTGCAACGTTGACAAGAGGTGGAGTGTAGTGGTTGATACATTGTGTCAACTTGAGAAGTCTAGAAGTTTAAGTAACTCAGCAACTCTACATCCTGGGGTGTGAAGGACATGCCCTTACTGCTGTATGATGTTGTTAATTGTGTCAACTTGAGAAGTTTAGAAGTTTAACTAAATGATTCAGCAGGGGCCAGGATTCTTACTTTGAAAATATCCTCAGCCTGTGCAACAGGAAGGCACCAGAATGGTGTGGTAGCCTGCATATAATAAAAGGGAAATGAAGAAGGGCTGATTGTTGGTTTTTTTGAGGAGCCAGTCTTCTTTTTCAGCTTGGATGGCATCTCCTAGCTTCTTGTGCAGACTGTTCAGCTTCCACACGGCACTTGTCTGTCTTTCAGCATAGATTCTTCAGTATTCTGTCATAGACCTATTGACCTCCTGAAACACACTTGCATGGAGCACTGCAGTGAGCTCCAGACCTCTGACTGGACCTTTCATCCTCCAGCATGCAGACACCCTCTGAACACTTCCTCATCCAATTCTGTGACTGACCATCATAAACCAATCTTGTAATTTCTTATACATTTGTATGTCTTGTGTTATATCTATTTTTCTAGTAAAACTTAATTGATACAGTACTCAACACTGATGATTGTATTACTGGTTCTTGTTTTTACTATACATAATATCATTATTTCAGGAAGCATTCCTATTTATAAAAGAAACATGTACTTTAAAACAGTGTGCTCCGTTAGGGGACAGCAGCCTCATACACCTTCTTTTACTATGTCTATTGACCACATGAACTGTCTTCACCCATGATACAGATATGCCTAGGTTTGTGTAAGTGAACTCTGTGGTGTTCACACAGTACCAAAACAGCTCAACAATGCATTTCTCAGACCATATTGCTGTTGTTAAGAGACACATGACTATATTCCTTGATAGTGCCTTTGTGTCATTTTGTGGTGGCTTTAATTACATATTATAAACATGTTAGTCATCCAGTACTTTTTTATCATGTCCCTATCTCCCTGTCTTAATTCTTTTTAGAGTGCTTATTTACTATGTTTTATATTTTAATCATACCCTACTTTTCCTCAGAGTACAGACCTACTGAACACAGAGACACTGACTATTTTGTTCACAGATATATGTCCAGTGCTTGGTATGAAGGTCCTGGCATGAAACTGGAGCTTGAAAAACACGTGTAATAAGTATTTAATAATGGGCTTGTAATGGGTTGTTGCTCAATACACAAGGTCATCAGAAATTTGGAGACAGTGCACTTACATGTAAAGAAACTAATACTATGAGAGGTACTCATTATATGCAAATAAGATGTATTACTGTTATTTACCTAAGTGTGGAAATATATAACAAAGAAGACAGGAAAGGTTTTTTTTTTAAACGAGCATAGAGTGCAAAGATAATATGCTATCCCATATTCACAAAAATAGCTTAGCAAAATTCCTGCCATAGTCCTTCCAAGACTCCCTCAACCCTAAGATGTACACCTTTTCCTACATATTGAACAGTGCCAAGTTTACCTAGCAGCCACGCTAATTTCTGCCTCTAGGTCTTTGTCCTGGTGGATGCCTCTGCATGAAACAGCTCCTGAAGTGGGCTGAGGCAATTTACAAAATGATTCAGCTCCTACTCAACCCCATAATTAGGAATGCGTCAATTACTAGTGAGATTCATAGGCTCTCCACCTGTAGTCAGGACCAACTGAAACACAGCCAATTTAGATTCTTGATAAACTGTCACTATTATTGCTTTAGATGATACCAGGTTTTTGGACTTCTTTCTTAATTTGCTGAGATGGCCTCAACTGAGTTTGTGAAAGTTCTTTTTGTGAAGATGCAAAACTTGAACCTACAATCTGAAATCTCTCTTTGATGCCTAACTATAAATTGTTGTCTCTTTCCCCTTTTTATATTCTGAATTTTTAAAATTATAGAAAGGCGTTTGAAATGGGGGCTTCATGTTGACTTGGGGTAAATGAGGGGAAAATGTCATTAAATAACACTTACATTGTAATAATGGAAATCCTATGCTTCCAACAGCAATGGAAATATAGTCTTTCTGTTTTACTAGCATGTTAGTAACTTAGTATTGCAAGACCCTTCTTGTAGATGGAATCTGAGATCCAGAATAATTGATTGGTTAGTTTATGAAAGAATTTCCACCTCTGGTCCATGTTGTGGACTCTGCTTTAAATAAAATTGTCTTTTGTGGTATAATATTAAAGAAGAAGCTAGACTCAGCAGAAGTGATTTTCAATACTATAGTTTGCTAAAGAAAGCTAGCAACTCACATGCCTATAAGAATTGTTGATGGTGAATGTGATACTGAATGGCTAAAGGGCAAAGTTCACTTTCCACTTTATTACAATAAAGAAGAATCAGGACAATTGCAATTTTGGACCAGTCTGGGCAACTTAGCAAAGTTCTGTCTCAGAATAAAAAAAATTTTAAAGGGCCAGGGATGAAGTCCAGTGTAAAGGCCCTGGGTTCAGTCTCAAATATCGTTAAAAAAGAAAGAAAGAAAGAAAGAAAGAAAGAAAGAAAGAAAGAAAGAAAGAAAGAAAGAAGAAAAGAATGCCTTCAGTGACAAATAGGATGGATAATTGACTTCTGGATGTGGGAACAATAGAGTAGTAGAGAATGTAGCCAATCAGAATAACATACCTCATCTGAAGACAGCAACTACTACTAAGCCTCAACCAATTATTCAATAAAGATGAGTCTAATGTCACATGTTCATTTTCTTGGCTATTAGCTAGAAATATTGATTTTTGAATTATATTTCCTAGTTCCAATTATTGTCGTCAATTATTTATAGCTAATGACAATATGTGTATAGTTAAATATCCTGAGAACTCTGGATACGATGTCAGGAAATTTTGCCCATTTCTTCTGCCACTGTTCATAACCAGATATTGAGTCTAGAACCTTCACTGTGCACTCTGACTTGGAGTTGCAAACAAAGCCAACTGCATGCACATGATAGCCAAGTGAAATGCATTGTTCATGTGAGTGAAGACTGGGTAGACAGCTGCTCAGTAGTGATTCTACTTCCATACACTCTGTACATGCTCTCCAAGTCTTTTTCCAGACCCTTAGACTATCAGGCTAAGTGACTGTGGCATCCATCTCAGTGATAAATCATATTTTGTTTACTTCTGGTGAGCTTTCCTAAATTTGTTGCCTATCTGCTATAGACTCTTTGGATGCTGTGTCAGCCAGCTCTCTGTTACTGTAATGAGATACCTGAGAAAATCAACTTTAAAAGAAGAAATGCTTATTTTGGCTCATGGTTTCAGAAGTTACAGTCTCTGGTTGGTTGACTTGTTGCTTTTGGGCCTGTGTCAAGCTAGCACATCATAGCAGGAGTGCATGACTGTGTAAGTTGCCCATCTCACAGAAGCCAAGAAACAGAAGAAAACAGGAAGGGGCCAGTGATCCCCTAACTTTTTCCCACTACACCCTACATTTTAAACATTTACCACCTCCAAATAGAGCCACAGGTTGGGGACCAGGATTTCAACATATAGGCTTTTGGGAGACATTCAAGATCCAAGCATTAGCAGATACTCTCTTCTCTCCAATTCTTTAACAATTCTTCTCACCAGTGTTCTGAAAGGTCAGCCTGGAGGCTAAGATTGGAACTGTTTCCATTCTTGGTGCTGTATGTATATTTTGTGGGTTTTAGAAGTCCAAGAACTCATCCGGTTTGAACTAGGATAGTATCTTTAAATTCTTGGATAATTTTTTATCCTCTTTCCAGTCCTCTCAGTATTCTTATTTTCATTTCAATTTCTTATCTATGTGTCTACTTAATTTATAAGAGATTTTAACATTTTTATCTGTCAGCATTATAATTTTTTAAAAATTTGAACAATTTTATTTTCTTATTGTTTTTTTCTTCTTCAGGACAGCATATTTTTTCATGAGTAAAATATTCTTTCTTCCCTCTAAAATGATGTTAGTTATCTTTTAGGTTCATTTTTTCTCTTACGTGTTACCTCTTTATGTTTTGTTTGTTGTTTTGTGCTTTGTTTTCAGATACCATTTTCCACATTTTCTGCTTCCCTGAAGTATTTGGTGATCTTTTGTTATCTGTCAGCATTAATAGTGAGGCAGAAACCTGTATGTGAGTCCTATATGTACAGGGGAGTGGAGGGGGGAAAGATTTAATGGTAGGTGTCTCTGTAAAATAATTAGGCAGAGAAACAGCTGCTTCATTAGGGACCTCCCAGAGTCACTTGGGACATTTATTGTCACAGACTTGGTCCTCAGGGACAGCTTCCATCTTTCTTGCCTTGAGTGATGTGATCATGGTCAGAGAATAGTTCTGATTCTCTTTGCTCTGGAAGCTGTGTTGCAAAGTGTGCCTGAGGGTGTCCTTTTCTAAATATAGTTTTACATGAACCCCTTGAGTTCAGTTTTGTGCCTCCTTTCCAGTTTCCAGAACTTATATCTCACAGAATATTTCTTATTGAATTTCACAATAGCCAAAGAAAAACAAAATAGAGGTTCCCTAGTTAAATTTGAATTTCAAATGAATGAATATTTTTCTAATACAAGGATTTCCTGTGCAATCATTTGTTATCTGAAATTAAAATTTCACTTAGCTTTCTGCATTTCACCTGGTAACCTTATTCACAGCATAAATCTGGATCTTGAGGGAATGAGGAGTAAGTTAGAAAAGAGTAGAAACCTGGCTGCATGGATGCGAGAGGTGGCAGGGATCTGGGAAGGTTCACAGTTCCTTCCACCAGCTTTCAGCCACTTCACTTTGGTCCTTCTCTTCGCCCCACCCTCATGGTATAGAGCCTTGATGGTGGACCTGTGGCATGCATTCTGTAGCAGGCATACAGAGCCCTCTCTGTGATGGCACCATGAATTGTATGAGTTGTCTTTTCTAAACCAAACCCTCAGTGTGCAGGTTTAATGCAATGTTGGCACTTTGCAATAAATAAGTGGGTTTTG
>RJWT010033020.1:0-13994 GCA_004365215.1 Cuniculus paca | reverse complement strand
TGTAGCACTATGTGTATAGACTTAACTGCAGCTAAAATTGTGACACCTGAAGTGTTACACATATCAGCCAGTGAATGAAACTGGTCATATACAAAAATATTTTCATGGGCATTTATCTTCCATCTTAATTACATTAAAACCAATATCAAATGAATTTGGGGAGTTTCTCCCAAATGTACTATAGACTATTTTATTAATTCAACTATACTAATAGTCACCTTCATTTCTACAACTCTTGTTATGTTCAAAGAAGTATGAAATTTAAGAATATATATGATTCAGATCAGTGAACTGGACACCCTAATACTGTGCATTACATTGTATTAAGTATTAACCCCAAATATCTGGTTCTGCCCAATCTTTTTTTTTTTATTTTAAAGAGAATAAAACAAAACAAAACAAAACAAAACAGGACAAAGCAAATCAGAACAGAACAATGCAAGCAACACAGGACTTCAAAACAAGACAACAAGAAAATAATAGTGGTTACCATAATGTCTCTTGTTTTCTTCAAAATAGTTATCTATACCTTCACACATAATAAATTCAAACAAAACAAAATTGTATAAAACTAATCAAAACAAAAGAATGAAAGCATTACAGGACTTCAAAACAAGATAACAGAGAATGAACATTGGTTACTATAACGTCTTGTTTTCTTCAATATAGTCGTCCATGCTATCACACATAATAAAGTCAAATAAAACACAACAGAATAAAACCAATCAAAACAAAAGAATAAAAGCATTACAGGACTTCAAAACAAGATGATAGGAAATCAACAATGGCTACTATAATGTCTTGTTTTCTACAAAATAGCTGTTCATACCGTCACACATAATGAAATCAAAACAAAAAAGTAAAACCAATTAAACAAAAGAATGAAAGCATTATAGGAGTTTAAAATAAGATAATAGGAAATGAACAATGGTTACCATAATACATCCCATTATCTTTAAAATAGATGCCATACTATCAGACACAGTAAAATCTAACAAAGCAAGACAGAACAAAACCAAACCTAACAAAATTGCAAAAACGATGCAAGAGTTCAAAACAAAATAATAAGAAATTAACAGTGGTTGCCACCTTCCCCTCCTAGGCGTTTCCTCCCCTATCACTTTCATAATATCTATTGTGCTTTTTGGACCCCACTAACTCCTTCTGTTTTTTATGCTAGGGTTCACCCGTATGAGTTCAAACCGTTTCATCTGTGAACATGATCTCCAGTTGCATCCATTTACCTACAAGAGCCTCAAGATATTCTACCTTATAGCTGGGTAGCTTTCCGTTATATGAAAATACCACATCTTTCTTATTCATTCTGTGGTTGATGGGCAAGTTACCCTTCCTTTGTTCTGGTCTCCTGTCGCATGGAATAATTATTTTCTCTCCTTCGATTTTCAGTCTATGTGACAAATCTTATCCTCATTGTTCAGTCTTTCCATGTGGCTCTGCTTAGTAAAACCTCAGATCTGGAGTGCTCAAATATGATTTCAGCAACCATGAGTAAAAATGAAAAGAACTATTATTGTATTAAATTTTAAAACTTGCATAAAGATTTAGTACTTTTAATCAACAGAAATGGGAATTTTTAAATAAAATTCCAGAGACAGAGTGAATGATAAAATGTGTGCATAAATAAGTTTATTATACAAAGGAATTTCTATCTTCAAAAAATGTGCTGGGGAGATATGATTTTCTTCATCTGCACCAAATAAGGCAGTAATACTAAATATTCTGTAAGTTTTTACCTGCTCAGGTTAATATTTTATGAATATTTGTTTAACCTGCTGATTAAAATCAATGTCTAAAGTCAATCTTCTCTCATTTCATTTTCATATCAAATGGGTTTCATATCTTATAAATTAATTATGACACATCTTTTCTAGATTTTAAAAAGTATATACATTATTCAACTTTAATAATAAATGAATTTTAGGTTCAGGTTATATTATAGGTATGCAATTTTTATTTTATATTTTGTGACAGATGGAATGAAAAATGAAGTTCTTTTATATTACTCTACTAGTACTTTAATAGATCAGAACTCACATTAAACTACACACCAGACTGGAAACATACTCTCTTTTTAACAAAATCCAATCATTCTCTATGGTGCAGCCTGCTTTTATAAAACCTCTCAAATACCCTCACCTGTACTGAAGTTGTCATAGCATGTCATAAGACTTGGAATCCATCAAGTCCTATCTTGCATTCCTACTTTTCTTTATATTGTTATTTCTACTTTACATATGGATATGTCATTTTTCCTGGAATTAATTTAAGCTTGTCATTGAGGTTATGCAGTACGTCAGGCTATTTGTCCACACAACAAAGATTCACACATGATCTGTTAACTGTATAAAAAATGAAATTTCTGTTTGAAAACATGAAATACATATTCCAAAACAGTTGAAAATGCTCCTATATATTCATTGAAGTGAAAAAAGAAATATGTTATTTTTAATATAGAAGTGGAATTGGTAGTAGAATGACTATGGTTCAGTGGTTTGGTACAAAATATGTCAATGTCAGACAGGGAATATCATGGGGAAGACAAGTCAGTGTGTCATTTCTGGAGGGAAATATTCAAAAAAGGTAAAATCGCTACTTGAACGAAGAGGTAGGTTCTTGTCCTGTTCCAAAGTATTTATGAAAGCTCAAGGCTACTAGTTTCCTTGAGAACAAGCTAATAATACAGAGTATAAAACATATATGGAGGCATTTGTATACTGAGAATCTTACAGACTTAATTTTCATGTTCTGATCCAGTGTTTACGCATGGATTAATGCTGGCTCACATCAAGAGGGACTTGAACTCAGATTATAAACCATGTACCACTATTTTAAAAATATAACTGAATATTTTGGTTAAAAAAACACATGTTTAAGCAATGATTAAATCTAAATAAATGTTATTCATAATGTGTTCCTTCAATTAACTGAACCTGAAATCTCAGATAATACCATCATAAATCTTTGAAATATTTTGATGTTAACAGCATTATGTGTTTGAAATATTTGGAAAACAACTTTCATTTCCAAAATGATTTTGTTTCTTATGTTATTTAGTCATGTAAAAATTACCTCTAAGAGAAAAATTTTTAAATTTCATATTACAGAATCTCAAAAACATTTAAGTCTAGAAAAATTAAAAAATAAAGCAAAATATGATGAATTGGCTATAAGAACTTAACAGTGTTAGGACTATGAAGATATTTTTGTTTCAAAAAGAGTCATTACAAAAGAAATGGTTTATGTTTTTGGTAGTAAACAATTTGTCTTCTGACATCATTATAGAATGAGGACTTTACACAGAATTATGTCCGGGTATCAGGTTTTATGGATGACAAAGATGAACATAAATGAATAGATCCAAATGTAATTTCGCATAGGTATAATTAGTCTGTAAACAGTTAGTTGACATATGTATATATCCAGATGAAAGTAGCATTTTTATTTCAACAACACAAAATTGAGAATTTGCCTTTTTTCTAATTTCTTAGAAGTATAAATCTTTTTGAAAATTGCAATTGCTTGTGTAATGAAACTACCTTTTGCATTAGATTTAGTAGTTGGCTAAATTCTTGCCTGAATAATAGATTACACACAGTACATAAAATACAACCTGTCTCATATTCATCACGTTCAGAACTATGCCTGTGCACCCACAGACATAATTACAGGTCTATGTACGGTTGTGCTTTTCCACATGCAGAAGAACCTTGCTGATTCTCTAGAATATGCAAAATAATGTATTAAAATCCAAATTATAAATACATTTAGAATATGTGTGTTTTGCTTGCTCATGTTTAAAAGTGATGACTGATGTTATTATTTTTAAAAACTGAACAGGGATTTCTCATTGTACGAAAAATCTTGCAGATATATATTTTCATGAAACATTGTTGAGGTTTGTCTTCATTGCTATCCATGTCTTCTCATTTCCCCAAATTTGTTGAGGAAGTACAAGCATCCTTGAAGAGCTCAGTGGCTCCTCTTCCTAGGTCACAAATTACAGCAATACCTGCTACAATAAACTGCTATCCCTAATGCAATGGAAATCATAGGATGCTGAGTGACATGGTCCAAGGAGTGACACATAATGACAAAGCACAAGGCAAGAATAATTATTGCAATGAACAGCAGATACTAGATTCTAAAATGACCAAAGAGAGGTGACTAGAGCTCGCCTCCTTCTCTACAAAAGGAACCAAAATAACAGATGGATTGTTGCATGTTTTGAACAGATGGATTGCTGCATTTTTTGTGAATGTTGGAACTTGGCAAGGCAAAGACAGTAGTACACACACACACACACTATATATATATAATATATATATATATATATATATTATATATATTATATATACATTCACACTTCCCTCAGTACTATTTTTGCTGTATCCCATAAATTTTGCTATGATACATTTGCATTTTCACTTGCTTCAAGAAATATGTTAATTTCCTGTTGATTTACTTAAGGACCCATTCTTCATTCAGTAGTATAATGTCAAGTTTTAGGCTTGCAGTTTTGTAGATTTCAGTCCATGGTCAATTCACGCATTGTTTTTGGAAGCAATACATTATGGTGGGTATATGTGCTTAAGGAAATCTCTTCACCTCACGGCCAAGAATGGAAAACAGAGAGAAAGATACTAACATCCCACACTCCCCTTCCAGAGTACATACCCAGTGATTCCCCTTCCCTGAAATGCTGTCTCTTAAAGGTTTCTAATCCTTCCTGCAGTACTAGTCTGAGCTTCAAACTTTTAAAATACAGGGTTTGGGGAGACATCTGAAATCCAAATCATAGAATCCAGTTAATTTAATGTACATGGGTTTATTGCCACATTTCATTTGGAAGTAAATTATTACTTCACAAACATTGCTGTATGAATTATTTCTATGTTAGATAAGAGATTCTGTAAGTCTACTGACAAAAGCATTTCACAGAGGGCAGGCAAATGCATATTCAAAGTAAGCACTTATTGTAGCAAAAACAAAGTACTACTTTGAAGACAGTAGTCCAAAATAATGAGTCTGCCGCCCTGAAGATAGCTGATCATTCCCAGGAGATGCAGTGTTGCCAGACTGGACACTCAGTGGTACCTATAGCTAAGGTAGCCTTGGTGAATTAAAGTCCATGTCACAAAGCCCATGCAAAATGTCTGCTCTACCACTGTGGCCATTTTGAATGTAAGACTATTGGGCAATGAATGGAATGCCCAGAAAATGACATTGACTGCTACCCACAAAATTGGTCATCCTTTGGTACTCATGTATATGAAGTATCCCTGTACTCCTTGCCCATTTAGAAAAATTAATATTTAGGTACATAGTAAGGTCACTATTTGAGGCTTTGCTAAGAAATTTCCTTAAACCATTGTCCTCAAGACGGGTTCCAGAGGACAGTTATAGTGTTTCACACATCAAACACCCCTATTAAGATGATGCCCACTTCTCTTGCAGAGCCATGCATAAACCTGATGGTTTTTACTATCCTCAGTCAACTGGCAATGGAGAAGTTCCATAAGGCTTTAACTGAAAGCTGATGGAAATGGTAATGTAACCAGAGTAGATGCAACAGCTATTTGGGCTACTTTCCATGTAAATTACGTGCATCTTTAGAATCTATTTGAGCCTGACCTCACACACACCACTCCTGCTAGATAATGGAGTGCTTCTGGGCATGGACAACTTTCAGGCCTGGTGAATCATACATCCTCTTCCTAATGCGCAGCACTGGGTACATGGTAAGTGGCTGGCTTGGGTTAAAATTTCAAGTTTTCCTAAGCCAATAACTATTTTTTCAAAATTGAGTAGTTATCCACAGGGCTAAAATTCTAAGTGTACACCCTGGGATTTAGCTGTAGCAAACCGTCAAAGCCTACAAAGAGCATCTCTGTCACTGGCACTTCAAGCACTAATGTATTTGCCAGAACATATATGCGTTAAGTAAGAGGAAAGCTCATGTGGCAGCCTGATCTGTCCTGACTTGTTCCATATCCTTTTGTCATTCTAAGAATCTACTCAAAACAAGCAGTTTTGGGAGTCACTTGATAAATGGGCTAGAATACCCAAATAAAGAATATATTGCCTCCCAAAGACACCTGCTAAGCATGCCACTTGCATTTTGATGGTAGGAGTGATGAATGCAACAATTCTTCTCTATTTTCAGAATTGATATCTCAATCAATGCCTTGGTCCACTAGCTGTTGGAAATTCCAGTGAGATCAAAGGCATTTGAACTTTTATGAGATTTATTCCCCACACTGTGATATCTTTTGTGAAGTAAAACAAGTATAAATATTCCTCAAGATTACCATTTTTCAATATTAGAATTACACCAGTTAACAAAGATCAAAAGATGTTCCCATTTACTATTAACTTCATATGAAGTAGGAATTTGAACGGTCAACTTGAACATCTTTGGACATTCAGGTATTCATTGCTAAAAATTTCCTCATTAGCAGTAAAATAATCTACTCTATTAACGATGAAAATACTATCTTTGAAGTAATTTTGAGAAAATTTGAGAAAATTCATTTAGAGAAACACCATTTTATCTGCATGAAGAATCATTGAGAAAAGTGAAGGGTGCTGTTGAATCTTTTGGTTACAGAAAGGTATTCGTTATGGTGATTCTTACTTCCACTGAGATATGATAAGGAGAAAAAGACAAAAATAACATTTATGGGGCATCATATATAAACCATTAACAGATCAATCCCATGTGTCATTTCATCTTTTTAAAATACAACTAATGATCCAAAAAAGATATAATTATTGGTATTTTGGAAATTAAGAAACTGAAATTCACTGTCCATTTCATTAAGAATTAGTCAAGTTAAAGTGAGCAGTGCTGCCTTGTACAAAAGCGTGCTAGTTTTTTTTTCCATTTTTGTTTGTAATGTGATCAAAAAAGTTATTTTTGCTGACAATAACATACAATGATATGTAAGGACTCTAAAGTGGAAAAAGGGCCACCTTTCTAATTCTGTAACTTTGAACAAACTGTTCACTCCCAGAATGATGCAAAGGATTAAAGGATTACTGTTCGGGCCTTTGTTTGTTTTTCCGTAAAGGAGCTCAAACCCTGGGGCGCTTTGCCACCGAGAGCTTTTCCCTTTTGGTTTTTGCTACAAGGTCTCACTAAATTGCTCAGACAAAACCAAATTTGTGATTTTCTTGCCTCGGCCTCTGTCAGTGCTGGGATTACAGATGTGTGCCACAGTGCCAGGCCAAAATTAGATTTTAAAATCAGGTTTACATGATTCAGAGAACTGGTTTAGCATAAAGCTTTCCTAATCATTTCAAGGACATAAGCTGTTGAAAGACATAGACAAAACAGGCCTGGGATCCTATTTGCATCTATCATTGTCTCTCTCCCAGAAATACCTTCCTTTTGTCTCAGAATAATCAAGGAGGACTTTAAGAAGCATGTGCAAATTAACCATGCATGTCCGCGAACATTTAGAGTACAAACATCTTTTGATATCCAGAAAACTGTATACATTATGTGACATTATCTGAGGAGATAAGACTCATAAATTTATAGATACTAGATGTGTTATTAACCACAAGTATTATCGGACCCTATACGTCCATCCTGCTGTAAACATTCCATACCTAGGGATTCTCCTGCATGAAAATAGCAATTGTTTCTTTTGCAGGAGGACAACTCAGTGGTACCTCATTTCACAAAATTAATTCTTTTCGCAATTCGGGCCACAAGCCGAATTAGATGATAACAGAATCAAGTTCGATGGTTAGGATTAACACTGACCTTATGGGGAAATTTAATCTGGCTCTCAACCAATTCAATTTGCGACCAGAATTGTGGACCAAACTGACTTCGTGAACTGAGGTACCACTGTGTTAGTAATTTACCACAAGGTTTTATGAAATCATCTGCCTTATTTTCCCTCAGGAGCACTTTCTCCAGCTACCCAGGTATGGAAGAGAATGGATTACAGGCTACCTACTTTGCAATGCCCAACAAGATAATCAGGGTACTACAATGCCTATGACTATTTCCATTGAGAGTTTATTGGTGATAGTCACAACATTATAGTTAGATCCAAAGTGTACTTTGTTTTGGAAAACGCAAAACTGTTGGTATTGTGTCAACTTTCAGTTACATTTGATTTAATAATTTATTGAAAAATACCTTCATAGGAAGCACATTTCAACAAAAAAGTTTCAAGCCATAAATTACTGTACAGATACCAACAAAATGAAATGATGGAAGAAATGAAGAAAAGCAAATAAAATTAATATTGACTTAAAGTAATTATAAAAATGCTTATTACTATTTTTGTAACAAAAACAATTATAATACAAAGATGAATTTTAAGTCCGTAACATTAGTAGCAAAGTGAATACTACATTGCAAAAGAAAATGTCAGAAGTACTTTAAAATGTTTTTAAATTGCTTGCTAAATATCAAACTATTGCCTAATAAACCATAGTTTAAGCATCTGATCATTAAAATTTAAGCAAATTGATTGCTTTATTTTTCTTATTACTGTACAAGAACAGAACATAACTGGAGAAGATTCATTGAATAACTATTATCCAGCAGTCTAAATCTTCCATTAGAAGAATTGCTTTATAAAATGTAATTTTACATACTTAATTACGAAAACAATTACTTCAGCGAATATTAAAGATATCTAAAATAGAACATTATATAAAAGGAACGAACAAAACATATGAAAATATTTAAATTTCAAACATTGATTGCAGCAAATGACACACTGCCTTTAGCTCTCAAAATACTCCCCTTTCCTGTTTCAAGCACACTCACGTATCATTCTTAACATTTTCTGAAGTACTTCTGAAAGTTATCTTTTGTGTCTTTCCAAGGTGTGAAGAAAAGGACAATGAGTACTATAGCCCAGTATCATCCAACAGAAGGCAGGCTCGTAAATCCATTACCAAGTGTTATGGTTTGTGTTCTGTGTTGCCCCAAGCCTCATGCAGTCATGGAGGTGGCTGAATCTAGCATTTGAGATTGGTTAGTTGTCTAGGCTGGGATTGGCAGTGTGAGTGTTGCACCCGCCCAGGGGTGGAGCTAGCATACAAATAAAGGAGAGGAAAGAAGGCACGTTTTTCACCTTTTATTGCCCTGTTGGCTCTTACTACTTGCAGGGCACTATGAATGACTTCCTCTCAGCTACACCACCCTGCCTTGAAGCCAGCTGAGTATGTACCGAAACCTCCAAAAATGGTAAGAAATAAACCTTTCCTTCCTACATTTTGGGTGTTGGGTATTTTGTCTCTGCAAGGAGAAAAAAGTAACCAAGACACCATGTGTCTACCTTATTCAGTAGACTGGGCACCATGTGACTTCCAGCTCTTCCTCAAAGCCAAAAGGCCATGATCAGAAACATTTTTAATCCATTCAGCATCCAGAGGCAAGCTAAACAGTGCAAGTAGAAACACAATAAACGGCTTCCAGAATTGCTTCAGAAAGTGGCAAGGAGCATGAGATAAGTGTTTTTAAAGGGAAAAAAAGTATTTTGAGGGTGATTAATGGAAATATAGCATTTAATGTAATAGCCTTCAAGAATTTTATAGACATTCACTGTATTTTCTGATCAAACCACAAGTTTAAAATGAAAAAAAAACTGAAGCATTTTTCAAATATTTAGACCTAAGAATAATGAGATTCTATTTGAAATAAAGTATGTATGTGAATGAAGACTCATGCAATATTTAGTCCTTAAATGACACATTTTTTTTCTGAATTTTATTTGCCATTCAAAGAAAACCTGTATTTTTTTTAACCTTAAACATCTCAAGAAATAATGACTCTGATGGTCTTTTAAATTTGGATAGAAGTTTGAATGATTACTACTTTTTCAATATTCACTTCCTGGGTTAGAATAAAAATATTAAGAGGACATCTTAAAACAGCCAAAAATCATTTCATTATTATCCATGGTGGGGGTAAAATCTTAAAGAAATTCAGAATACTTAATTGCAACTAAGACTCTTTAAAATTCAGAGACATGCTAATGGTATTTTGATTGATACTGCATTAAATCTGTATAAAAATTTTGGTAGTGTGACTATTTTTAGTATGATCATCTTTATTATATTAGTTCTTCCTATCCATAAGCAAGGGATATCCTTATTTTCTGATATCCTCTTTGATCTCCTTTTTCAGAGGACTGTAATTTTCAATGTGTAGATCTTTTACTTCCTTTGTTAGATTGACTCCTAGGTATTTTTTTTTTTGGATGATATTGTGAAGGATGTGGTTTCTCAAATTTTTCTCTCAGTGAGTTTATTGTTTGTGTACAGGAATGCTATTGATTTTTGAGTGCTGACTTTGTATTCAGCTGAATGTGACTGAATTATGTTATTAAATCTAGAGGTCTTTTGGTGGAGTTTTTGGGATCTTCTATATAGGGTATCATGTCACCCACAAATAATGATATTTAACTTCTTCCCTTCCTATTCTATTACTTTTATTTCATTCTCATCTAATTGCTTTGGTCAGTGTTTCCAGAACTATATTGAATAGAAGAGGTGATAGTGGATATCCTTGTCTTGTTCCTGATTTTAGAGTGCAAACTTTTACTATGATGTTGGCTATCACTTTGTCATAGGTGGTTTTTATCAAATTGAGATATAGACCATCTATTCTGATTTTCTGTAGAATTTTTATTACGAATGTGTGTTGGACTTTATCAAATGGTTTTTATGCATTGATAGAGATGACCAAGTGTTTTTTTGTTTTGGCTCTGTTGATATGGTGAACTATATATATTGATTTGCATCAATTCAACCATCCCTGCATCCTTGGAATGAATCCTACTTGGTCAAGGCATATAATCCTCTTAATGATTTTCTGCATTCTGTTTGCCAGTATCTCACTGAGGATTTTTGCATCTATGTTCATTAGGGAGATTGACCTGTAGTTTTCTTTTTTGATTGTATCTTTCTCTGCTTTTGTTATCAGGATGATGCATGTTTCCAGGAATGATTTTGGAAGTATTGCCTCCCTTTTGATTTCATTAAAGAGTTTCAACATTAGTTATTTTCTAAATTTCTTGTAGAATTCAACATTGAATGCATCAGGACTTGGGATTTTCTTTGTTGGTAAGTTTTTAATTATGCTTTCAATTTCATTGATTGATATCAGGTTATTTAGAATTTTTATATCTTCTTGATTCAATGTATCTAGCAATCTGTCCATTTCTTCTGTGTTTTCCATCTTGTTAGAGTACAGGTTCTTGAAGTAGGTATTGATTAGCTTCTGGATTTCTACAGAATCTGTTGTGATTTCCCCCTTTTTATTCTTAATTGCTTGAATTTGAGTCTTTTCCCCCCTCTTTTTGATAAGGTTGGCTAGCAGTTTATCAACTTTATCTAATCTTCCAAACAACCAACTCAATTCATTGATTCTTTGTATTTTTTTCAACAGCATTAATTTCTGTTCTTATATTTATAATTTTCTTTCATACAAGCTTTGGGTTTGCTTTGTTCTTCTTTTTCTAGAATTTTGAGGTTTGACATTAGGTTATTTGAGTTTGCTTTGTTTTCCTGATCTGAGAATTCACTGCTATAAATTTCTCTTGTAGGACTGCTTTCATGTCCCATAAGTTCCAGTATTATGTACTGGCATTATCATTCAATTATAGATACTGTCTAATTTCTTCTTTAATTTCCTTTGAGATTCATTGGATGTTCAGGAGGGTGTTGTTTAATTTACATGTGTTTATATAATTTTTTGTGGTTTGTCATTGATTTCCAATTTCACTGCACTATGGTCAGATAATATGCATGGGATGATTTCAATTCCCTTTCATTTACTTAAAGAAAATATTCCTAAAATTCATTTGGAACCAGAAGACACCTAGAATAGCAAAAACAATTCTGACAACAAACACAAGTCAAGGGTCATCATAATCCTTGACTTGAAATTATATTACAAAGCTATTGTGATAAAATCAGCATGGTACTGGCAAAAAAAAAAGGAGACTTAAGGATCAGGGAACAGACTAGAAGATGCAGACACAACTCCAAACACACTCAGTCACCTTATCTTTGACAAAGGGGTCAAACATGCTCACTGGTAGAAAGATAGTTTCTTTAGTACGTGGATGGAAAACTGGCTTTCGAATATTAAAACTAGACCCATGTCTGTCATTATGCACTAAAATAAAATCAAAATGGATCAAAGATCTAAGTATTAAAACAGACACTAAATCTACTGGAAGAGAAAATAGGTAGAAATCTTGAAGACGTGACAGCAGAGACTTCATGAACAAAACCCAGATCACATGGGATATACTACAAAGAATCAACAACTGGGATCTCATTAAAATGCTTTTGTACAACAAAAGAAATCACAAATGGAATGAAAGATAGCCCACAGAATGGGGAAAAAAATTTAGCCAGTTGTCCTTCAGACAAAGGAATTATATATAGAACATATAAAGAATTGAACAGAATCAGACTCCCCAAATTCAAAGACCCAATCCAAAAATGGACATCTGATATAAAAATGTAACTTCTCAGATGAAGAAATACCAATGGCAAATAAATACATGAAAAGATGTTCAACATCATTTGTCATCTGAAAAATGCAAATTAAAACAACACTGAGATTCTATCTCATCCCAGAAAGAATGGCTTTCATCAAGAGATCAACCAACAACAAATGCTGGAGGGGCTGTGGAGAAGAAGGAACCCTTGTTGATGGGAGTGCATACTGTGGCAACCAGAAATCAGCATGGAAATTCCTTAAAAAACTACGATTAGAAGTCCCATTTGACCCAGTTCTTCCCTTTCTGGGTGTCTTCCCAGAAGAATTTAAAAAATCATGCCATAGTAATATATATGCACCCATGTTTATAGCAGCATAACTTGTAACAACTATCTTGGAAACAACTCAAACGCCCAGCAACCAAGGAATGAATAAAAAAGATGTGGTCTTTTTTAATCCAGTAGAGTATTAGTGAGCCTTAAAGAGATATTTATATGTAAATGGATGCAATTTAAGACCATACTCATAAGCAAAATAAATCAGACTCACATGTGTAAAGATCACATTGTCTCCATGGTGTGAGAAACTGAAAAAGTAAATAAAGACCAAAATGTACAATAGATATTGTGAAATGGGAAGAAATTGTTCAAAAGGCAAGAGGAACTAGGGTAGGGGAAAGGAAGGAAGGAAAAAGGAAAAAAACAATACAAGACAGTTATACTACTAGTTTCTCTGAGTTCATTGAAAAGAAAATTTGTGCTAATATTGTTTGGATAATTTTTTTATGCCCAATGGATCTTATACTATGAGTAACTATTTTGAAGATGACAATAAGCAATGTATTAACTATTTTTATTCTCCTATTATTTTGTTATAAAATTTTGTTTTATTTTTCCCTTAAAATAAAAATAAAAGCCGGTGTAGGGTGGGGAGAGAGAGGGAGGGAGAGAGAGAGAAACAGTTAATATGACAAAATAATTTGAGAACATGCTTAGTATTGAAGTTGATAAGTGAAAATGAGTTACTACATCTAAAAACAAAGACATAACATTGTACCAAAAAGCAAAACCCAATATTTTTCTCTATGAAGAAAATGTATCTAAAACAAAATGATAGAGAAGGACTCTAAATGTAGAGATATGAAATAGTATGTTAAACGTATGCAAGTGCTTATACAGCAGGAATGAGCTCTTGATATCAGACGAGGCAAAACTCAGAAAATCTAAGATAAGATGGGGAAATTTATATTTGTTTGTCCTCTCTCCCTTCCTTCTTTTTCACCTGAAAAAATGTCTCCAAAATTCTTTTATATTCTCACCATTCTTACTTTTGCAGTGATACGACAGGTAAAACTTTTCTCAGACTGTTCTCTAAGTATGTGAAAAAACAAATTTTTAAAAAGCCTATACTGATAAGCAGTTTCCTCAATTAAAACTGTGATCCTTTGCAATGTCAATAGAAATTACCAGCTGGCAGGAGATGATAA
>RJWT010033019.1:0-13994 GCA_004365215.1 Cuniculus paca | reverse complement strand
ACAAACATCTTCTGTTAGCACAGTGATACCATTCATTCCTCTCTGAAGAACACTTCATATATCCCCTAAGAAACTGGATACCCTCATCTATGATGATCAAGATTCTTATCACATAAGGTTTTGAACAAAGTTTAGCCTCATTTAAAAAAAACAAAAAGTTGCCGGTGCCCCACGAAACACGAGCTTCTCTTTCATCTAAATGTTTTGAGAAGAAAATCTACAGAAGTTATGGATTCCACTGTCAGAAGGAGCCTCCTTTGATAGAGGAATGTTTCTAATTATTTGAATACTTTCACAGCAAGGGCTCACGGTGGGACAGTTTCTAAAAGAATTACAGGAGTCGCACTGCAGGTAACCATGTAACTTTCTCAAAGCCACTGATTAAACAGCCTGGCATGAGGTAAAGGGCCAGTGTGAGTCAGCGTGCTCGACCCACAGATAAACACGCAGGGCTCGATATTAGCAGCCATTTGTTTGCTGCACTTTATTTGCCTTCGTTTCTGAGTAAATTGCAGCATTGCTATATCCTCTTCCACCTCAGACTCCCAGGGTTGAGGTAATCCAGCCATAAACTTCTGCTGGATTTTTAAAACCCAATTAAAGAACAATGCGAAAGACAAAGGAATGTCTTCCAATCCAGTGCCCATTAGGAAAAGCCTTGAGAATCTGTGAAATACAACTCACTATTTCTTCTCTTCCTGGAAGAACATTATCACATATGTAGAGATAACGATTATCTCAGGAATCTTGTTTTGACTGCCCGTATTAAAAAATAACCACTGAAAAGGCTTAAAATAAGGTCAAAGTTGAACCGGCCAAAACACCAAGCATTCCTTTTAATTTAGGCACCAGATAAGAACATATCATTTTCTCTCTACTTTTTTCCTTTCTCCTGTTTTGTTTTGTTTTTTTAATTCCCTTTATTGCAGCTGGGCGTAGTGACACACACCTGTAATCTCAGAACTCAGGAGGATAAGCCAGGAGGATCATCGTGAGTTCGAGACCAGCCTGGGCTACAAAGTGAGTCAAGGCCGGCCCGAACTGCATAGTGAGAGCCTGCCTCAAAAAGACAAAAAAAACCCAAAAACCGAAATTCTCTTTTTGCCTAACATATTTAGCACCTACTATGTGCAAACATTATGTTAAATGCTTGGAAACAAAGATAAAGAAGGGGCCTTCGCATTCAGCTCAGAGCCTATGTCATTCTCTCATTCTCAGCCAGCCAGTACCTACTGAGTGCCTGTATGAGTGCCCAGCACTGCGATTCTAATCTAATCTAAAAAAAACCCTGTTTCTTAGGAATGTAAGTGCATGTGAATGCTGCCCAGGTCCAAAATCAGAGAGGGTGGATGTTCATGTTCTCTGTCTCTCTGCTTGTCTGTGTATTTGAAATACATAATGTTAATAATTAAAAATAAAAGTGTTGTGTTTGTATTGATCCACTACGTAGATTTGTGTTACCCGTTGTCTACAGTGCAAATCCAAGTTCTAACATATGTGATAATAGCCAAGAGTACAGTGCTCTTGTTGATCTTGTTCAGTCAGGTTAAAATAATGGTATAAACACACACAAAAAAGATATAAAAAGAAGGCGGTGGGTGTGGTTCAGTGGTGCAGCACACACATAGCATGTGTGAGGCTCTGCGTTAGAGACCAGCCTAGGGGTTGTTTACATATGATATATATTTGATTATGTAGTATATAAAATATACATTATAATTTTATAATGTATACACTATAAAATATATATATACTTCAACAGCATCAGATTATGGAATATGAAAATTTCTCCAAATTTAATCCATGATCATAATTGTTGCCTATAACTAAACACAAAACAAAAAAAAAGAATATCGTCATTTTCATGACCTAAAGATGCACATCTTTAATTTTTGTATTTAGATATATTATCTGTGAGCTATGATAGTCATTAAAAACAAGTCTAGAACCAGGCATGGTGGCACACGGGTATAATTTGAGCTACTTGGGAGACTGAGGCAGGAGGATTGCAAGTTTGAGGCCAGCTTCAGCAACTTGTTGAGAACATGTCTCAAAATAAATAAAAAATAAAAAGAATGGGATGTAGCTCAGTGGTAGAGAGCTTGCCTGGTATGTGTAAGACTAAAGGTTGACTGTCCAGGACTAGACAAAAAGTTAGTCCAAAAAACAAATAAATAAAAAGGGCTGAGGAAGTAATTCAGTGGAAGAGTGCCTCTGGATTCATTCCCCAGTACCACACACACACATACACACACACGCGCACACACACACACACACACACACACACACACGCACAAAGTCTAAGAAGAACCAGAACTTAGAACCAGACTCTTCATGTAGCTGTTAAGTCAAGATTTTAAAATCTCATGAAATACTTCATATCTCAGTTAAGTGATAGCAAAGCTTGTTTAACATTAATAAATATAAAATTGATGTTAATAATTGCTATTAATTATTAGATATTAAAATACTTAAGTGGGGAGGAGAGAAATTTTATTGTTTTAATAAAGGATACAGGCTAAAATTTTGTGGATTAAATATGTTAAGAAGCTAAAAAGGGGGCAGGGTAAAAACAAGAAAGTAAAAAAGAAAAAATAGTAAAGATAGCGGAAATTAATATAAAAAAGTTCTATTGAAGAGTCTCAACAATATAATAATCAAAAGTTGATTATTTGAAGACAATAAAATTGCCAGACCTCTGACAAGACTGACCAAGAAAACAAGATAAGGTATTCCTAAATAGTTTTTTGTTTTTTGAGATGCATTTCAGGCTGGCCTCAAACTCAAGGTGATCCTCCTGCCTCAGCCCCCTGAGTGTTGGGATCACAGGTGTGCACTACCACACCAGGCTGGGTATTCACAAATAGCATTAGGAATAGTGAAAGAGACATAACAATAGTTGTGGAAGAAATAAAAAAACTACTATTTAATAATGTTATGTACAACTTTTATGCCTATAAATAGGCAAATCATTAGGAAAATGTAAGTTACCAAAACTGACTCAAGAGAAACATAAAATCTTAACAATTTTATGTTAAGGCTGGGTGTGATGAAACACATCTATAATCTTATCACTTAGGAGGCTAAGACAGGAGGATTGCTTTCAAGTTTGAGGCCAGCCTGAGCTACACAGTGAGTTAAGGCCAGTCTGACTACAAAGCAAGACCCTGTCTCAAAAAAGAAAAAAAATTATATGCAATAGAAGACACTGAAAAATAGGATAAATAATTAAGAAAATTTAATTCAGAAAAGAAATTGAGGTAATTAAAATCTGCTCTCAAATTTAAAAAACCAAACCCATTGCTTTATTATTAAATTTTATCAAACAGTCAAGGATTGCTGGGCTTGGTGGCACACACTGCAGTGTCAGCAAGCTGGAGACCGAGGCAGGAGGATCACAAACTGGAGGTCAGCCTGGGCCTGGGCCTCCGGACCCATCTAAACTGCACAGCAAGACTCTGTCTCAAACAGAGCTAGACAACATATTCAAGGACTAAGTAATTCCAAATTTTACAATATTTTCAGATTACACATGAAGAGATTATTCTCAAATTCCAATTATGACACCTTCTTAAATTGAGCACCAAAACTTGACCAACATAGTTGAAGGAAAGTATAAGGTAATCATGAACACAAATGCAAAAATCTTAAAGAAACTATATTTAGTAATGTACAAAAAACATAATATGATCAAGCTAGATGTATTCTAATAATGGAAATTTAACTCAATATTTAAAAATCAAGTAACTTAACAATTTGAAAAATGCAGTAAAAGAATAGTAAATGCAGCTGGGGATAGAGGTCAGCTTCACAAGCGCCTGCCTCGCAAAAAACAAACAAAAAACAAAACAAAAAGAATAGTAGGACCAAGAATTTATCTCAGCAGCACAACAGCCTGCATGGCATGCACAAGGTCATGAGTTTGATCCCTGGTACAAAAAAAAAAAAAAAAGAATAGTAAATGCAGAAAAAGAATTTAATAAAAATCCAATTACATTTGTAATTACAAAATACACTCCTCTACCCCTAGAAGGAAACTTCCTTAATCTGTTAAGGTATGTACTTACATACACAGGAAATGTTATAATTAATCATGTAAAACAAATCCTTTAAAATTATGGAAAAGACCAAGGATGCTCATTAGCAACACTGTTTTGAAGGTCTTAGCCAACACAGATTAAAAAAATTTTTTATAGAGTTGGAAAGGAGAAAACAAAGCCTCCATTTAGAGATAATTGTTCACATAGATGACCCAAAGAAACTTACACATTATTAGAATTAGAATAAGGTCAACAAAATTCCCAAACACTAAATCAGTATACCAGGCTAATTTCCTTTCTCTTTACCAGTTACTATAAATTAGAAAATTCAAATAAAAGTACCATTAACATTAGCAATGAAAACTATGAAACACATAGGAATAAGTCTTACAAAAGAAGTAAAACACTTCCATGTAAAAATCATACATTTTTAAGAACACATTTAAAGAAAATTTCTTTAATAATAAAGATAAGATGTACATTGAAAAAGTCAGTATTAAAAGACACAATCCCCCTCAATGATTTATATATTCAATGAAAATCCAATCAAAATCTCAAAGAGGATTTATTATGGAATTTAACAAGATGATTCTAAATTTATAAGGAAGATCAAAGAGCCAAGAATATAGCCAAAATATTCACGTAAAACTAAAGACTGCTGGGCATGGCAACTCAAGCCTGTAATCCCAGCACTGAAGAGGTGGAGACGAGAGGATTGTCATGAGTTCGAGGCCAGCCTAAACTACATAGCAAGACCCTGTCTAAAAAAATAAAACAAAACAAAAGTGAAAAAAATTAATGAGACAGAATTTGCCATTTGAGAATCAACTTATTACAAAGCTGCAGTAATTCCAACAAGGTAGTATTAGTGGACCATCTTGAGACTCAGCACCCATGGAACACTGGGTAGACCATCTGACCTAGAGTCCCCCCCAAAATTACTCACATGGAAACAATGAAAATGGATCTCTATCTTACCTAATTCAAGATAGATTAAGGGATGTATTAATTTAGATTAAGGAATTTAAACATGAAAGGTAAAACTTCAAAAGTTATCGTAGAAAATACAGTACCTTAAAATAGGGCAGATTTCTCAAGTAAGATATACAAAGCCCCAAGAAAATTTGGGAAAATAGTGTAGTGTAAATTAAAGCTCTTTTCCTCTTTTTAAATTCTTTTTGTGGTCCTATGGATGGAACCCTGGAGTGCTGTTCTGCCCCTGAGCTGTACTCCTAGCCACCCCCTTCCATTTTTTTTTTTTGGAGACAGGGTCTTGCTAAGTTGACTTTTTTTTAAAATTGACTTTCAAGACTCAAATTTGCAATCTTCCTGCCTCAGCCTCCCTCAGTGCTAGGATTACAGGGGTGCACCACCACACCTGGTTAAATTAAAACTTCTGAGAGTCAAACAATGTCAAGAGAGTTAAAAAGTCATCCTTTGAGAAAAGGTTTTTAGAATTCATTCAATGAATGGATTGTTTCTATTACCTATTGTTGTGAACAAACCAGCCCTAAATTTGCTGGCTAAAAACAATTATTACATTGCCCAGCTTTTAAGGGCAGGAATTCGGGCTGAGTGCAAACGGCCAGTTCTCCTACTGATCTGCCCATCGGCAAGATCTAAGCGCAGCCAGTCCGGGCTGTAACTTTCACGGAGATGTAGGGAGCATCAGCTGAGGATGCGTGGGAAAGACAGCTTCCCTCAGCTCCTAGCTGCACAACCCCTCATCCTGTTGAGTCTCTTTCTCCACACCGCCTCTCTCCAGTAGGGTAGCTGGAAATTGTCACATCACAGCTGGCTTCCAAGAGGGAGAAATAGAAATGCAAGGCCTCTGAGACCTCAGCCCAGGGGTCGCACAGCTGCCCTTGTGCGGCCTTCTACTGATAAAAGTGGGACGGAGGACCAGCCCAACCCTAGAGGAGGAAGGGAGACCCGCCCTCTTGATGGAGGTGGCCTGTGCCAACGGGACAACAGCTGTGGATGGCAGCTTTCTTGGCAGATGTTCTGTGCACTGAGTTTTGATATCTAAAATATGTAAAGAACTCTTGTGAAAAGTCAACAAAAAGGCAGAAAAAGAAACAAAGGAAAAAGTGCGAAAACATAGATTTATAGAAGATTCACAGATTTATAGAAGAAAAAACATGGATAGCCTATAAATGTATAAAAAGATGCTCATTCTCACTATTAATCAAGAGGAAAATGTTAAACCTACCAAAGAGCAAAAATTTAAAATCAGACAAGTCCAAGTGTTGGTGGAAAATGTCATATAAAGCTGGAAGGAGAGTAAAATTATACCTTGCTTTAGAAAAAGAAAACAAAAAACCCTATGTTGCCTACTAAAGATAAGTATGCAAAATAACCAATTCCTCTTGCTGGGTATGGTGACCTACACCTGGAACGCCAGCACTCAGGAGGCTGAGGCAGGGCAATCACTGTGAGTTCAAGGCCAACCTGAGTTACATAGTGACCTCAAAACCAGTTTAAACGATACAGAGACCGTGTGTCAAAAACCCAAACCAAAACAAAAATATTGATATTTAGAAAGTGACAAATCATTAATGCCCATCTAATAAGGAATGAAAGATCTGGCTCACTAAATAATAATCCATTTTTTTTAAAGTAACCTAGATTATGTCATGAAGTCTATGCTAAAATAAACCAGGGGCATAGTTGGTCTGGTCAGTTTTTCTGCTCCAGTTTAGGGCTCCCATGTTTATTAATCCTGGGAGAAGGAGCAGCTAGCTAGCTATATCCAAATTTGGCAATCGAAACATCTGTCACATCCAGTGTGTTTTTATTTAGTGGTGTTATATATTTTTATCCAGCGCTGTTCTACTTCCCATATGACACTTCAGGATACATGCAGCGTTTTGGATCATAGCTGTGGTACACAGGTCAATCACTTTAATTTACGGGTGATCCCAATTGTCATTTCCTTCGAATGGTGATGGAATTTTTCAATATCCTCAGAATAAATCCCTCCTCTGGAGCAGTAAACATAATATGACAGTGTGTCGACCATGGATTTGTTTCAAGATTATTTACTTACAATCCAACAACAGTACTGGCCCACAGACTGCCCTGTCAGCAAAAGCTGCATTTAGCTGGGAGAAACAGGGGAAGCGGCCAGGGTTTCAGAATCCAAAGAATGTCGCTTTCCCAAATACCTCAGGATTACAGGATGCTATAGAACTAATAAATTTGCTCCTTGAAATAGCCTGGAAGGGATCCTTCACTGTCCTTACTTGTTTGAAAGTTAGGTTATTGATGGGGAGAGAGACTGCACTTCTATCCCTTGGGCTCATATATGAGTATCAAGTGTAACTTTCCCTCTCTTCCTTCTTTTTATGATTATTTTTAAAGTCCAGAGGTACCTTTTGGAAGACAAGGAGACAATGATAAAATGAAGAGGGATTATGTGCAAGAGACCTACTCAGTGCAATCATTATACAGTTCATATTGACCTGATCCTGATCACCTTTTTCCAGACCATGGACTGGGCGATCTCATTCACCATGGAGTAAACTGGACTGCATTCTGTCAATGTGGCTATCTGGCGGTACACCAACAAAATGAAATTAAATGCTCAGCAACTGGTTTATTGTTTACATTTTGGCAGTAACCGAATCTGACCTATAGCCCCATCACATTGTAAGCATTTTAAAGCATTTTCCCACCTACAATCTCATTTTCTCACACCAAACAAAGGATTTATGACTCACCATTTAACAGGTAAGGAAATCTAGGCCTAGCAGACTAACAAAAGTCACCTAAACTCACACAGAAAGTGGATGGAGGGCTGGGCGTGGTGGTGCATGCCTGTGATCCCAGCCCTCAGGAGGCTGAAGCAGGAGGATCACCACCAGTTGGAGGGCAAACTGGGCTATATGAGTTCAGGCCAGTCTGAACTTCATAGGCTTGGTGTGCATGTCTATAATCCCAGCACTTGGGAGGAGGCAGGAGAACTGCTTGATTTTAGGAATTTGAGGCCTGCCAGGGCAACACAAACATAAACCCCATCTCGGGAAACAAAACAAGAAACCTCACTCAGGTCAGTGGTCACAACCTCAGCTCTATCTAAGATGCATTTAAGCATGAAAGTAAGAGAAGTATGCATGAGGAGCCGGGATGGACGCTGCATCCATCGCAGGGGACTTTTTAACTGGGCACAGGGTGACTGGGAATGAAGAACTCACTTCTCAGCCTCCCTTGCTGCTCCTTGTGGCCCACGGAAAGTGAGCAGAGGGACGCGGGCAACTCCTATTCATAGAAGGCGTGTGCACCCCTCTCTGTTGGCTGGGGTGCCCCAGATGGTGGTATCTGCAGCCCAAGTTTATTTGAGCTGCGATCCCAGGTAGCAGTACTGAGGGACGGAGAGGGTGATGGAGCAGGAGAGACAGCCAATGCGAGAGGGCAGATCTGATGGTCACAGGGGCGGGTGCTCTAGCTCAGGACCTTCTGAAGGAGAGATGGGTCTTGGCCCCGTCTCGGCTCTGAGACAGATACTCAACACTCGCAACTCTAAGGAAGAGAGGTTTGCGCTGGTCCACAGTTTGTAGAGATTTCAGCCTGTGACTGGCGGGCTGCTGGGCAGGAAAGCGCGGTGGAAGGGCCTGGGAGGAGAGGAGTTGCTCAAGGCACGGTGGACAGGAAGCAAATCAAAGGAGGGGACGAGGATGGAGATCAACCCTTCCCAGCCACGCCCCCAGTGTCCGGCCTCTGCAAACCAGACACTTCCTAAAAGGAACTCAGCTAGGAGCTCCCACAATCCAAGCATCTTCTCAAAGCCCCATCTCTGAGGCTCTTAGGGGATATCTAGATGTAAACTATAACAAGATGCAAGGGGTGAAGTATGCGTTGATGCTAAGCTGCCACTGATCAAGGTGTTACTTCTCCTACACAGCTGGGCTGCGCTTACTGTGATATCGGTGAAGCTGGAGAACAGAAAGTAAGGGGCTCCGGGCTTGGGGCGCCGTGAGGCAATGCCAGGTTGCAGCTGCAAGCAGGGGAAGCCAGCACAGAGTTGCTCCTGGCAGGGAGGACAGGTGGGCTGGGAGTATTTGAAGCGGAACGCGGAGGTCCTCCTCCGGGCTGCTGGAGAGGACTCGCGCCTGCAGAAAACCCGGAGGGCCGGGGCATGCATGCTGCAGGGGCTCGGCACGCTGGCGGTCTAAGGAACCAGGGGCACTGGGACCATGCAAGACTGAGAAGTAACTCTTACTTCATGTCAGCAGCAAAAGTCAGGCTGATCAGCCTAAATTGTAAACATCGACTGGAGAAATTTAGTGAACAAAAAATTTAGGTGTTGCGAAACAGCCAAACCCTGGCGCACATGATAACCCCAGTGAAAAATCTCACCCCAGCGCATGACACCAAAGAACAGTTCCAGCAATGGTACCGCAACCCTGAATGACCTGGGAGGTTCAGTGCTAGCCCCTAACAGCTGCCCTAAATACTTGGCTAACTGCACACATTTAGCACGTTCAAAGGTGGTGTATTTTTTTTTTACGATATGATCATATTGTATTAATGCTTGAGGAAAATCAAAATAACTTACAGAACACAGTACAGTCCCCCTGAATAATTAAACTTTGTAGCTAATGGCTAACGAGAGACCAAACTTGAGGAAGCCTTACGTGGGTTGTGTAGCACCGTCTTCAAAGAATACACACCCGCCTGCAAGGAATCCGGCGCCATCCTGGGGAAGGAGGAAGCAGCTTCAGAGAAGCAGGGTAACCACCAGAACTGCACCACAGAAAAGTGGCGGGGCAGGGATTTGAACCCAGGATGCTGGGCTCACAAGGCGATGTTTTGTCTGTTCCACTAAAACTGGTGTGACTAGAGCCTTATGCATCCATTTCCCCTGGGATATTAGGGCCTTGTTTTTTTTTTTTTTTTTTTAGACAGGATCTCCCTATGTAATTCAGGCTCACCTGGACTCACTGTGTTGCCGCCTCCTAAAAGCTGGGATTTTGGGCAAGTGCCACCATGCCTCTCACAATGAGCATCTCACCTGCCTGCATCACACAAGCTGGTGATGCTTGGGTTCAAGGACACAGGGACCACACGTTCTGTCTCCTCTGGGCAGGTGATGTCATCATCCTTGTCATCCCCACGAGGAGATATGGACCAGGGTGCAGGACCCTGCAACGGTCATGCTTGGTCCAATGGCTGTTCTGCTGCGAAGTCTTGAAACAGCTAATCTTTTTTTTTTTTTAGTGTGTATTTGTAATACAGGAATGCATTCATTGTGGAAGTTGGCACATGTACATATCATATCATATTCGTCCTTTTTATTTTCTCTTTCCCTCCCCTCCTTCTCCTCTCCTGCATCATCTGTCCCCTTCTCATCTGTTAAAGGTCTATCTCCCTGTTTCCTATCATCTATTTTTTATTTTTCTCTTTAAATTATGTATACTTTGGATTTCTCATAAAAGAAACCATGCGATATTTAACTTTCTGTGTCTGATTCATTTTGATTAGCAATATGGTCTCCAAGTTCATCCATTTTCCTACAAATGACTCAATTTATCCTTTTTTATGGCTGAGTAGTACTCCATTGTGTAGATATGCCACATTTTCTTTATTTGTTCATTGAGATGACTTATCTGGAAGCAGAGTAGTGGTTCTGATGTAATACTGAATAGAGGCTGAAAGGGCCTCTCGATTGTTTATTTCACACCTTGTGCTTTAAACGAAGACCCTGAAAAGAAGAGCTCAGAAGACTAGAGTGGCCTGCTGTGTGAAGGTATTTGATCTCAGGCACCTGACCAATAAAGGGGAACTAAAAAAGCCTCCAAGTGGGCTCTATCGAGATGTTAAGCGAGACTGTGTGTACAGGAAAGCGCCGTATTTACGGAGCGCTCCCTGTGGGCGAGGCACGGATTCAGCTCATCAGGCCAACGATTAGACAGCTTCTCATCGCCACAGGGCAGGCACACTTCAGAAGAAGAGATTCAGTTAGCTCCTCGTTTCCGGGATTCGAAGTCCAAAGAGGCCCCAGAAAGGAGTGAGCCAGTGACTGTGTCCAGAACCAGGAACAGAGAGGAGCGCACCAGGCCACGCTTTCTTTAAAAACAAAACAAAACAACAACAAAAAAAAACTTTATTCTTAATTTTTAAACTCTGTTAGTTTATGTTTGCAGTACACGGCGGCCCCATTCTGGGTGGGGAGTTTGGTGCGCGTCGCATCCTCCTTTTACTTCGCTCTGCGTCCTGAGGACGTTGAGGGCTCAAAGTCCCGCCCTTCTGAGACCACGCCCTTAAGTCCTAGCTCCTCCCACCAGATCCACCACCTCCCAGTGACCAAGTTTTCAATCGCATGAATCTCTGACGAGATATAATTCAACCACAGCACTTGGACTATCTCATTTAATCATCACTGCGTCTCTGTGAGCTATTATTACCCTTTTACTTGTTTTATGAGACCATGAAGCTTAGTCTGATCCAGTTTGGTTGTTTTGTTTTGTTGTTTTGTTTTGTTTTGTTTTTTGGTACTGGGAATCAAACTCAGGACCTTGCTCTTGCCAGGTAGCCACTGTGCCACTGAGCTATATCTCTGGTCCTGGCTGGTTGTTTTTTTGAGACAGGGTCTTGCTCTGTAGTTCAGGCTGGCCTCAGACTCACAGCGATTATCCTGCCTCAGCCTTCCCACTTCTAGAATTACAGGCATGTGCCACTAACCCTGGGGCAAATCTAATCTTAGTAAATTTCTTATATTAAATTTATCTTTATGTGGTCTAGATGTATCTTTAACGAGTTGGGAATTCTAGGATACCTCTCTTTTCCAGGTTCCATCATTCCTGTTACCCTTAAAATATTTTTTTCAAAACATCCCTAAGAACAGAGTTTCTGTTCTAAGCTTTGTCCTGCACATCATTCCGGAGAAAAGAAACTCTAGCGAGTGCCACATGAGAAAACACAAACATAGGTTTCAGATGAGAACGGTCCAGAAACCAAAGTAGCTGGGAAAGGACTCCGCAGATGCAAAGCGCTGAATGCAGAACAGGATGGGAACCTGGAGGCCAGCGAGGCCGGGGTGTGGACCGTGGACTTGCTAGGGACCGGGAACGATTTGCCGACGTCTGAGCGAAAAGGGGACCGGAGGTGGCTCAGGGGGGCAGCTCAGCGCCACGGAAAAGAAGAAAAGGTCTTGCAGAAAATGAAAGTGCTCCGCGGGCATGATCCGCTGGGGCTTTGAAGGATGAGGGCGACGCTGTCCCGTCCCTCCTCGTGGAGGCTCAGCCGGAAGAGGCTGTAATATGATTACTTGTTAATAAAGGAATTTCTAGTCGCTGCTGCAGAGGAGACTGAAATGACCTACTGGTTTCCTTTGAGGTTTTGTTTGCTGACACAACTGCTGAACTTTGAAATACAGTAGAACTCTAACTTAGTTCAGAAGCTATACATGAATTTTTTCATGAAACTAATTTTTATCCACAATCCTCAAAAAACAATTTTTTTTTCCAGTACTGGAGATTGATCCCCAGGGCCTTTGCAGAATTACATTCCCAACCTTGTGTACCTTTTTTTTTTTTGAGACAGGGTCTTGCTATGTGATTCAGGCTGGCCTTAAGCTCACTTTGTAGCCCAGGCTGGTCTCAAAAATCACAAGTCTGCCTTAGCCTCCCGATTGCTGGGATTACAGGAGTGCGCCACCATGCCTGGCCCTTGTGTATTTTTTGAGACACGGTCTCACTAAGTTGTCCAGGCTGGGCTGGAACTCACTATCATCCTGCCTCCACCTTAGTGCTGGGATTAGAGGCACATACTCATAACCTTTTCATTAACGCAAGTCTCTTCGTCATAGAAGAGAAGCTTGCCTCTCCATATCTTGGTCCTTTCATTTGGTTTCCAGTTCCCTGGTAACTGGAGGTCCTTGAAGATCCTGAAAATTACTTCCAAAGATAGAGCCATTGAAAAGCAGGTAGGAGAGTCTCACGCCCCGCTGTCTGTCCCTGGTGGTGCCATGCACAAGCCCTCCTGGGTAGCCTTGCCACCAACCGCAGGGGCCCATTTGTCCAAACCAGTCCTGATGGAAAGGCCCGGGGACATATGGGCTCCTTCCCTTCCAAGCTGGTTCAGGGGAGGGAATCAAACAGACTGCTACATCTAGGGTAGTTTACTTCCTCCTACTGACTGGTCTTATAGGATGGCCTGTCTTTCTTTCTTTTTTTCCTTTTTTTTCAAATCCATTTTATTTCAAACAGAAAAAATAAAAAACTAAAATTAAATTTCAAAACACATCAATCAGGGGGCAACAATGGTACATACATTATGCATTGTCATCCTCAAATCATTCATTCAGAGCACAAGACATCTGCATTCAATTGTCTGAACAATACCAGCACAAATTTTTCTCTCCAGTGAACTCAGAGAAATCGAGTGTAACTATCCTATTTTTATATACATATATATATGTACATGCACATATACATGTGTTGTTTCTTTCAGCTTCTCCCACTAATGAGACAATATGATGTTTACACATGCATGTCTGACTTATTTCACTAATGAGTATGGTCTCAAGTTGCATCCATTTACCTATAAAAGTTTCCAGTTTCTCCTTCTTTATGGCTTAGTACTCCATTGTATAAAAATACTACATCTTTTTTATCCATTCCTCAGTGGATGGGCATTTAGGTTGTTTCCAACATCTGGCTATTACAAATTGTGCTGCTATAAACATGGGTGCACATATGTCACTGTGGTATGATGTTTTTAGTTCTTTTGGGAAGATACCCAGAAGGGGAATAACTGGGTTGAATGGGACCTCTAGTCCTAGTTTTTTGAGGAATCTCCACACTGATTTCCACAGTTGTCTGTCTTTCAATATCAATATTTATGTGACAGTTAAGGAACTGGGCATCAGTAGGCATCAGGGTAGGTTTTCATTTCCCCTCCATCTCTGCTCTGTCCTCTGAGAAGCACTGTCACCCCTCGAACCCAAGCAGA
>RJWT010033018.1:0-13993 GCA_004365215.1 Cuniculus paca | reverse complement strand
AATACTTAGGAATCAACCTAACAAAGGAAGCAAAAGATCTATTCAATGAAAATTACAGTACTCTGAAAAAAGAAATCGAAGAGGATCTCAGAAAATGGAAAGACATTCCATGCTCATGGATAGGAAGAACAAACATTGTGAAAATGGCCATTCTCCCAAAATTATTATACAGATTTAATGCAATTCCCATCCAAATACCGTTAGCATACCTCACAGATCTAGAGAAATCATTCTTAAAATTCATCTGGAACCACAAAAGACCTAGAATGGCAAAGGCACTTCTGGGCAGCAAGGGCAGGACAGGAAGCATCACAATCCCAGACTTGAAAGTATACTACAAAGCTACTGTAATCAAATCAGCATGGTACTGGAATCAAAACAGACCTGAGGATCAATGGAATAGATTAGAAGATACAACCCCAGGTACAAACACACTCAGCCACCTTATCTTTGACAAAGGGGCCAAACATGTTCACTGGAAGAAAGATAGCCTCTTTAATAAATGGTGCTGGAAAAACTGGCTTGCCATATGCCGAAAACTAAAAATAGACCCAAGTCTATCACCATACACTAAACTAAAGTCAAAATGGTTCAAAGATCTAAACATTAAAATAGAAACACTAAATCTGCTAGAAAACAAAGTAGGTAGAAATCTTGAAAACATAGGGGTAGGTGGAGAATTGATGAACAAAAGTCAAACGGCACGGGAAACCCTTCCCAGAATCAACACCTGGGATCTTGTCTTGTTAAAAAGTTTTTGCATGTCAAAAGAAATCTCTAATAGAGTGAAAAGAAAACCCATAAATTGGGAAAAAATTTTAGTCGACTGCCCTTCAGACAAAGGTCTTCTTTCTAGAACATATAAAGAATTAAAAAATATGAGGCCCTCGAAATTCAAAGACCCAATCCAGAAATGGGCATCTGAGATGAAAACACACTTCTCAGCTGAACAAATACAAATGGCAAATAAATACATGAAAAAATGTTCAGTATCATTGGTCATTAGAGAAATGCAAATTAAAACACCTCTGAGTTTTCATCTCACTCCAGAAAGAATGGCCAGGATCAAGAAAACCACCAACAATAAAAGCTGGAGAGGCTGTGGAGGAAAAGGAACCCTTCACTGTTGGTGGGAGTGCAGACTGGTGCAACCACTGTGGAGGTCAGTTTGGAGGTTTCTCAAAAAGCTAGGACTGGAAGTCCCATTTGACCCAGCTATTCCGCTTCTGGGCATATTCCCAGAAGAAGTGAAATCATCTTACCACAGTGATATATGTGCACCCATGTTTATAGCAGCACAATTTGTAATAGCCAAATCTTGGAAACAACCCAAGTGCCCATCAATTGAGGATTGGATAAAGAAGATGTGGTACTTTTATACAATGGAGTACTATTCAGCTATAAAAATGATCACATTGAGGCTTTTATAGGTAAATGGATGAGACTTGAGACCATACTCATAAGTGAAATAAACCAAACACACATGTGTAAGCACCACATTGTCTCCCTAGTGTAAGAAACTGAAAGACTCAATAAGATACAAAATTCCTGATAAATATGGAGAAAAGGCTCTGAAGTCCAGTGGGGCTTTTATTCTTTGATTTGATTGGTTTAAGTCCCTTTCCTACTATTTGAAGGCAATATGTAAGAAGATAGGAACAGCTCTTTTGAAAGATGAGACACTATGGTAGCCATTGCTGGTTCCTTGTTGTCTGACCTGAAGGCTGTAATGCTCTTTTGTTTTATCTGGTTTTACGTTACTTTGTTTTGTTTGAGTTTATTGTCTGTAAATGTATGAACAACCATTTTGAAGAAAGCAAGAGACACTAGGGTAACCATTTTAATCTCCTGTTGCTATGTTTTGAAAACCTGTATAGCTTGCAGTGTTCTGTTTTGAATGTTTGACTCTATTCTGTTTTCTTTTGCTTTGTTTTGTTCTATTTTGTTTTGTTTTCTTCAGTTCTCTTTAAAATAAAAAAAAAATTAAAAAATTAAAGGAGAAACAAGATACTTCCATGACAAAGAACAACTCAAGGAATTCATGACCGCCAAACCAACCCTACCAAGATTACTAAAGGATGTTTTAGAGAGAGAGAAAAAGGACCATGGTCTCAGGAACAATGTCAGAGAGGGACCATCAATTGGGGCCAGTCGATTGAATGGAGAAGAAAAATAGGGAGCCAATGGCAGGAAAATAGCATGGCAGAGACAATACAGTGCAAGAGGGCCTCAAGGCACTAAAAGAAAGAAACAGAGGCATAGTGGATCAGGAGACAGGATCCATCAATATGCTCTATGTAAGAAACACATTTAGCTAGAAAGAAAATTCATAGTCTGAAAGTCAAAGGAGAGAGAACAATGCCCTATGTGACAGGGAGCCAGAAAAAAATATAATAGGGGTAGCCTGCCCATTAATTGCAGAATGGATAAGGAAGACATGGTACATTATGTGGTGGAAACCTACACAGCTATAAAGGAAGATAACCTCAAGGCTCTTGTAGGTAGATAGAGGTAACTGGTAATAGTGCTCATGGATGTAATGGATCAGAGTCACAAGGGTGAATTTTGTGTTGTCTCCATAGCATAGCAAACTAAAGGTGTTAGTGGGATCCAAAATGCACAATACATATTGGGAAAGTCAAAGGGGAGGAATTATCTAAAAAGGGAAAGAAATGACCACTATTAATCTATTATCATGACTTGAAATTTAGATTGTATTCATTGTTCTGATTAGTTTCATTTTATTCCAATTTGTTTGGTTTTATTATACTTGATGGCATGGACAGCTATTTTAAAGATAACAAAATATATAATTGCAGCCATCGAGGATGTCCAATTAGCTTGTTTAGAAACCCTGTATAGCTTTCATTGTTTGTTTTTATTGATTTTACTCTATTCTGTATGGTTTGATTGTAATATGTCTGAAGGTATAGACAACTATTCTGAAGATAACAACTATTATGGTTTTGCTAGTATCTTGAAATTCTGTATTGCTTACATTGTTTTGCTTTGTTTGTTTTGTTTTGTTATGTTTTGTTTTGTTTCTACTGTTTTAGTTTGTTGCATTTTGTTTGATTTTACTTATCCCTGATGGTATGGGCAGGTATACTGCAGATAACAAGAGGCATTATGGTAGCCTTACCGATTGCTTTTTACCCTGTTTAAAAGTCATGTACCATGTTCATTGCCTTTGATTGACTTTACCCTGTTTTGTTTTGTTTGATTGTATTCTTTTCAAAATAAAAAAAAAAAGAAAGAAATGTCCTCACATAGGTCAGTAAGACTCGTTGTAGACTGTTTGGTGCGAGACAGTGTAGATTCAGGAGAAGGCAACAATATAGTCAGGGGGCTAAGGCAACACTTTGTGTTATGAGAAAGGTTTGCAGGGATGTAATTGAAGATATACTCTTCACATGGAAAGAACCATCCAGCAGGGAGAGGAACATGTCCATTGCCATACAATACTGGTTCATAACTAGAACAATTCCAAGTACTACAAGGAAGGTAAAGACTTCGAGTGGTACAATTTTCAATACAAACACACGAGACATTTGAAGTTGCCACATGTTGAGTGAACATTTTATCAGCATTATCAGGTTTTTTAAAGGTGAGAGTGCCCCAATTTGGAAAGTCAGCATATGTTACAATTGTGTTAGGAATAGTGGAGAAAATGGTATAATTACTTGGAGAGGCAGGGTCCTTGCATACCGGAATCAGACAGGACCCGAGAATGTGTTTCATTTCTATCTTTTAAGCCAGAGGAATGAGAGACATTAGATATTTTTGCCAGTGGAACCCAAATATTGTATTTCAATCTTTTCTTGAGGTCGTGGGACTCTAAGGTCCCCACAGTGGGCTGCAAAACACATAGGAACAGAATACAAATGAGCATTAAAGAATTCGTTGTCAATTTGGTAAATATCACTGCTAGAAGCTTTTCAGGAGTTGGTTCCTCTTCAGACGCGCAGAGCAAGTCTTGTGCAGACCGGATGAGCACCTTCGTATTACCCCAGGTCACTGGCTGAGCAGTCGCTGTCCTGGGTCGCTTCTGAGGCAGCCGGACTTGATTCAGGGGGAGCTGAAACTGTGCAATTGGGGTGTGCAGCCCATGGTGCCAACTCATTCCGTGCAGGGTAAACATAATGAGCAGGAATCCACACAGGGCCTGTTGGGGGTAACACAGCAGTATCCCCTCTTCCCCAGGTCAGCAAGGGTGCTAGGCCCTGCCAGCCTGGGTCTGGGGGTGTTTTGTACAATACAAAAGGTTTTAGCAGAGGTTTGTCCCAGCAAAAATGTATTTGAACCAGGGAAGAAGAAAGTCTTGCTGGGAAAGACAAATGATTTAAAATAAATAGCACCGTGGACAGAATAGAAGAAACATGTGCAGTGCATGCATTTCCCACCTTCAACTGTCTAAAGAGAAGAGCTTTGAATGTACGATAAGCTTGTTCAATGATAGCTTGACCAGTAGGATTGTAGGGGATGCCAGTAACATGACGAATTTGCCATGTGGAACAAAAGGAAGCAAAAGCCTGGGAGGTATAAGTTGGACCATTGTCAGTTTTGAGAGAGGAAGGTACACCCATGACTGCAAATGCAGACAGGAGATGTTGAATTACATGTCGGGTAGATTCGCCATGCTGTGGTGAAGCCAAAATGAAACCAGAAAATGTATCAAAAGAAACATGAAGGAATGCAAAAGGTTTTATGGAGGAACAGTGTGTGACATCTGTTTGCCAAAGGTCGTTGGAACAGAGGCCACCAGGGTTGACAGCATCAAAGGGAAAAAAGTGAGGTGTGGCAGTGCAATGTGAACAGGCAGAAATGGTGCTTCAGCTTCAGAGAGTGGAATATGAAACAATTTATGGAAGGAATGAGTGGATTGATGAAAAAAGGTGTGGCTTTCTTTGGTGTTATCAAAGAGCCGGCAGAGCATATGTAGTGCTTGATCAGCGATAGCATTCCCTTTGGCAAGGGTTGATGACTGCATATGTAAAGAGAGGGGCACGACGAGTGCAAAGAAGAACCTGTAAATGTGAAAAAAGAGACATTAATTGTGAATATATTGCCATGACAGAAATAATAGCAGAAGATTAGTGTAGGACAGCACTATGTACATATAAAGAGTCAGTAACTAAGTTAACTTAAAAACTTGCAAAGCAAGGATAACAGCAGACAGTTCACTGCATTGAGCAGAGGTTTGAGGTGGAGAATACAAGTGTTTCCAAGTATTATCAACAAAGTATGTTACAACTACGTGATGGGGGAACCACTGGTGAAGACAGTTAGGACACCTTTTAAAGGGGTATGAGCTAAAGCAGTTTGAAGAGAAAAGGGAAGTAGGGTAAACAGACAAATGAGGATCATGGAGCACATGGAAAGAAATGGAACCAATATAGCCAAAGCAACTAGAAGAGAAACAGTAGAGGACAGTAAAAAAGGAGAAATCAGCCTTGGTGAATGGTGAAACAACATCAATCGGATCAATTCCAAGTCCTCAAGAGACAAGAGAGGGTACTGCCAGGTGAGTAGGGTAAATGTAACCATTCAACAATAAATTCCTTGTTGCTCTGGATGGCAACAAGAGCCCCTGTGGAAAAGGGGCTGAATGAAAATGAGTAAGGAGAAAGGGCAGTCCTTCGGGACTTGACCCACCATAACTGTGGTGAGTGTGAGCAGTGCTCTGAAGAGCCCGCTGTAGAGACGAAGAGTCAGAGATCACATCAGCAGGATCTGTGTGATCCCGTAAAGCATCGCATAGAGGAGGTAATTATTGAGTGGTCAAAGGAAAATAGGGTCTTGCCCAATCAAGGTAGAGACAGCAGAAGCAGTACACCCAGGAGGACCTGGAAGTCTGCCATGTGGTGTTCCCTCTGTCCTGCCTGCTAAATTTTGTGGTAGTGTCCAGTCAGAGATGCCAGGTGTGCAAGACAGAGATAGGAGCATGAGGATAGCAGTTTGCCTATCTTTTTTTCCAATCCTCAGTAATGAGAGTTCCTCCCTCGGGATACCAAGGACAATCATCATGAATTTCTCGCAAAAGTTGTAGTAAATTACGCTTGGGGGCCACATGGCCCGCCTACTTAAGGAGAAAAAGCAGTTCTGTCTTATGTTTCTGCTGCATTTCAAACAGAGAATTCCCCATGACTTACCCAGGGATTTTCCGAGGAAAATGAAGTAGATGTGTCGGGGGTCAGTTCCACCCCAGCAACATAGCAAGGCAAGTCACTCTCCAGAGCAGACATCTCTGCTGTTGAGTCCCTGTTTGGGCACCAGCTGTAGGGGTTCTGCAAGCAAAGGGAAAATAAAGGCACACACATACACCAAGGGTCAGCAAAGTGGCTGCTGCCTGGCCAGCATAGGCAAGCAGCTTTTATTGAGATAAAGAACAAAGAAACTCATTTTGCACGTGCTTAGATTATATAACCTGTTTGCTTCTTGGCCTTACGGGACCTCATGTTTTTATCTTGAGGGGATGTTTCAAGGCCCGCACTTTCCACCAAGACACTGTCAACCAGATGTGTCTGGGACAAAATGGAGTCAGTGCAACCTCTGTACAAAAACTAATGCTATTTACCCAATAATTATTTATTGAGCACCTATTGTATTCCATGAATAATGGCAAGAACGTAATTCCTGGGAGCTGACAGTCTAGGGAGAGTCAGAAACCATAGACATAAATGTTTATTTTCAAAATTTGAGATCAACAGATGAAATGAATATTTTGAATGTAACGATTCCAAAAGGCAAGGGCAGCCGCAGTTGGAATCATGCCTGGCATTCTGCTTATCTTCTGAGTAACAAATCATCCCCAAACTTAGAGTGGTAAGACAATCACTTCGATGTTCAAGGATTCTGTGAGTTGGAAATTTGGAAAGGGTACAGCAGCTAGGACACAGAGACCACCTTGGGGACAGAGGATGAAGTAGGCAACAGCTAACATTCACCTGTTAATCATTAAAAGCCTGATGTAAATGATGTATGATGACTTGAAAGCCAATACTGAAAGAAAAGCTTTTGGTTCTAACAGAGAGACAGAAAAAAAAAAGCCTGATGTGTGTTTTCTTCTGAGGTTAAAAGCAGTTTTGGCTGCCAAGCGCAGTGAGACATGCCTGTGATCGGCACTTGCGAAGTTGAGGCAGGAGGATCGCCACAAATTCAAAGCCAACCTGAACTACATAGCAAGACTCTGTCTCAAAAAGCAAAACAAAATAAGCTACAGTGACTTCCTTTTAACCTACAGATTCTCAGTATGTAACTAAAAGCAGAACAAAGCTTAAGTTCCGTTTTATATCTATCTTCTTTATTACCCTAAAACTGCTCAGCCGTGCATGCTAATATTAATCATTTAGCAAGTATCTATCTAAAATAGGTTGATTAGCCCTGAATTGACCTACCCAATATCATTGCCCCTTCAACATTGAGGACACCAAGGTAAGAGATTTACAGAGACGTCCAGCTACCAATGAGTGCCCAGCAGTATCCAGTCTTTGCCCTAAACCTGCAGCTATCTAGGACCCCAAGAGAGCATCTGTTAAACTAAGACTGCCCCAGGCAGATTCAGTCATCTAGGGACTGGATTCCCCCTCAAGCAATAAGGACTTCTCTCTGAGTCATTTTGCAAGATCCTATCTGAGATGGCGCACCTCAGCTAGTCTACCAGGGCTGGTCTCCTTTTGTTAGCAGGGCAGGCTGATCTTTTGCTCAGACCTGTGTCTCCTCAATTCCTCAAGCTGGAGGTCCTTCCCTATTTCCTCTTCCTTTCTAAACTCTGTTTACCTGGGGATATCACTCAGTGACAGTACCTGCCTACTCCTGAGTTTGGCACCAAAAAAAAAAAACCTAAACTCTGTCTAATAAATCTGCCTATGTGTCACACCCACACACTCTGAAATTCTTATTCTGTGACAGTGAGTCAAAAACCTACTCCAAGAGGCAAGTTGAGGTCACCCTCCCCTCTTTGGGGATCTCCTCAGGCTGCATCAGGTGACGGGGAGGCATTTCTCTCTGTATCACAGTGTGTAGACTCTGGGCCCAAAGAGTCAAAGCCCAGGTTAACTCAATTGCTGGGGCTGGACTTGTCCATCAGGAGGTTGAAACTGGCTATTGTCCGGGATCTGAGCCAGAGGCAATGGACAGAACACCTATGCGTACTTTGCTCATGTCACCTCTGTTCCCTGCATTGCTGTGCTGGATTCCGGGAAAGAGCAGCCTTAGCGAGAACCAGGAAGGCTGTGTCACCCCTTTTATGACAAGCCATAGGGGTTATCAGTTCATTTTCTGCCTTTTATTTGGGGCCTGCCTCGCGGCCATGAGGCCTGTGCAGTCACACGGGATCCTTGTTTCAAAAAGAGCCCCTCAGTTGATCTAATCCTATGCTGCCGCCATCCTGAAATTATTCATAGTATTTTTATTTTGCACTGGATCCCACAAATTATGCAGCCAGTCCTGATTCTGTTTGTCTGGGCTGTCACAAAGGTCTGCCCAAACCCACAGGATAGACATTGATTCCTGCTCTTGATGGTGATACAGGGGAATGAAACTCCCAACCTACTATACATCCCATACGAGTTCGTGTTCTCTAAAATCGAAGAATGAATTTTAGGAACAATGGAGGTTAAAAGCTGAATATAGTTATTGAGAGGAAGAAAGCTTCTGTCTGAGAGAGAGAGAGATGCAAGGGGTCCCGAGCAGATTGCCAAAGACTCTACCTTTTCTAGGGACTTTTGTAGAGTAAAAACTACAAGGTGAGAGGGGTCGAAGTTGGGGAAAACCTAGGAATTTGCAAGGTGGGCATAAGGTGGGAGAGAACTATGGCTAACCAATAAAGATAAGTGCTCAGGTAAAATTGATTAAATTGGGGACAAATGGGGAAGTGAGTCACATAGCAAGCAATTATGCTTAGAGAGCAGTGATTTTTCCCATGGGGGTTGGAGGGGTGACTCCTGGCTTTCTCAGGGTAGGTAGAGACTTATTTAGAATGTCAGTCCTTAGAACATAGGTGCATTTGTTTTATCTTTTGTCTTGAGGCCGGGCCTACAGTGGAGGTGTCTGTCTCCCCCAAGTTGCAAGGTATTTGGGTTTCGGCACTGGCTCCTTCCAGGACATAGCACTATTGGGCTGCCTATAATATTTTTATCTAGCTCGCTTGCCTGTAACAATGGGATAGGAGCACAGCTCAGGAATAGCGCATGAGACTGGATATCCTGATTTGGAATTTTTTTAAAATGCCATCTGCAAAGTGGGTCTGTGGACAAATGAAGACATAACTGAACTATGAAAAGACCTTCAGCTCAGCATGGTGGCCCATTCCTGTAATCTCAGCTACACTAGAGGCTGAGTCAGGAGGATAACAACTTTGAGGCCACTCTCAGCAACTTAGTGATACTCTGCTCCAAAATAAAAATAGAAAGGGCTACAGATGTAGCTCAATGGAAGTGCATCCCTGGATTCAATCCCCACTACAAACAAAAACACCTTTCTTTCAATTTTGTAAATTTCCCAACCTCCCAGAGATACCTTCAGGTCCCACCTGTTCCAGAAAGCCCTGCTTAAAAGGGACAAACGGGGAAGTTGTTCTATTCACATGTCCATTCAACAAGTCCCACACGGAGTGCACACGGGGTGACCCAGGGTCTCTGTCCTCAGTGGGCTGGGGGTGCTAGTGAGGGTGTCAATGAAAGGAGAATAGAAAGCAGAAAGCAAAGCACTAAGAGCCCTGCAAACGATGTCCAGGGATATTCAAGAGCTTAAGAGGCCACTTTCAGATGGGAGGAGTGACAGCCACCTTCCAGAAGGTGGCATCCATGTGACCCCTTCCCATTCATTTAACAGCAGCATTCATCTGTTCACAGAACAAATAGCAGGTGTTCTAGGCACTAGGGATACAGCAGGGAGGAGAATAAGTAAGTTCCCTCATGAGCTCACTCTAAAACTTACAGCCAAATAACAGACCCACTAACAGTCAGTATTTAATATTTTCTTGTTATAGTAGATTCTGAAAAGAACACAAGAAGCAAAGAGGAAAAGGACTGCAGTCCAAGATGGTTGCATTAGGGCCCAGCTTGCTGAATAAGGCGCTGTCAGCTTTGGGTTTGGTGCAGATCTGTTCCCTTCTCTCCTTTCCCACTTCTCCCATTTGGGATGTTCAGAGGGCCAATCAGACCCTTGGACACCTGTAGGGGGACAACAGGGAAGAAAGAAAGACAAAGACAGATTTCAGGGCACAAGGGGGACCGGGAGGAGTTCATCGCTAATGGACTGGCTCAGCGACCTCCGAGGTTCGCCCACTTTTATGTGTAGCAAGAAGCACGGGGGAGGGTAGCACGGGTTTCATGGAGCAGTGACTGTAGAAAATGAGTGGGGAAGGATTAACTTAATGAGGAAGCAGATTTTCCCTAAACCCAAATGCCTGTATTCTGACAATCATCCTCAGCAGATGGCATCTTTCCTCCAAAGTGCCTGGTTACCAGCATTCCGCCCATAAGGAGGGGGAAATGTGGCCTTTCTTCTACCTCCCTCTTCCTGAAGCAAGGTCACACCGACCTTAGGACTGCAGGGAGCATGGGGTTTAAGTCATACAGTCAGGCCCCTCATGATCTGTCACATAGCCTGGTCCCCTACAGGGGTGGAAATGTCTACCCTGGGTCTGTCCCCTCGCTAGACTTTGGAAGGACAGAACTCTGACTTCATGAGCACATACGAGGGGGACATTTATCCTACAATGACTCATACCTCGGAGTTTCACCCATCCCTGATTTGGATCACATTTTGGATTTCAGACTTTGCCTTGGCGCTTTAACAAATTTAGACTTTGGGGGAATGAGTAACTGTAGTTTGCATTTGAGGACATGAATTTGGGGCGTTACAATGCTATGGTCTGAATGTGGGTCCCTCCAAGTTCTAATGCTGGAACACAATGCCCACCATGACTGCTGCGTGAAAAGCTGGGGCCTTTGGGAAAATGATTCAGTCACGAGGGCTCTGCTCCCATGAATGAGGCCAGAACCCCTGTGAAGAGGCTGAAAGGAGCTGCCGTGCCCTCCCTGCCACATGAGGACCCGGGAAAGCATCTTTTAGGAGATGGAACTGGTGGACATTATATTAAATGGAATAAGGCAGATGCAGAAAGATAAATGCCACTTGTCCCACTCATGGAAGCTGAGAGACTTCATCTTGAAAAGGAAGTGAGTAGAATGGTGATTGCCAGGTGCTAGGAAGGAAAGGGGGCTAGAGAGAGGTGGAGAACAGGTACTAAAATAAAGTCATATAGAAACATTGGGTCCAATAAAAGCATATGGTGAATGTTTAATTTCAAAAAGTTGTTACACTGAAAGACACATTGCCATTTATCTTCCTCAATTTACTCCCCTCACTTCAAACACACTTAGCCCATCATTCTTACCACTGTTTGAAAACTTAGAGTTCACATTTATTGCAATTTCTGTCAAATAAAGTCATTATGATGTATCCTCATTCACCTTGTTTGACCAATCTAGTCACTTCTGGTCCTTTCCCAAAGTCAAAGTGACCATGAAAGGTAAACTTTTTTAACCAGTTCAGGACATCAAGGCAGCCATAACAGTGCAACGAAAGACACTCACAAAAGAGGACTTCCAGAATGGCTTCAGAAAAAGACAAAAAATGATGGGATACATTTCAAGCAAGGCGAAGAATTTTAAGGGAGATCAATGACAAATATAATAATTTCTAAAAATTAAACATTTGGGTTGGGATCTAGCTCAGTGGCCTAAGCACCTGCCTGGCAAGCGCAAGCTCATGAGTTCAATCCCTGATGCCGCAAAAAAAAAAAAATTTAAACATTCATCTTACTTTTTAGCATACCTCTAATTTCTAGTACAGCACAGGAGGCTGATTCTGGTTTACAACTTATTACATATTTTGTGCAGAACTAGAAGAAGGGAGTTCAAAAGTCCCAAACATGACGAAATTAGGGAAATGTTAATTATACTGCTGTGACCATTACAGATTTTATACATGTACTGACTTCTTTTCCTGCACAATTTACAATTATTGCATACCATTCAAAAGAAAAACTAGAAAGAGAAAAGTGTGAGACTAAAAGTGGTGCATGGTGTCAGTAAGACTTGAGTTCCACTCTCTGTCCCTTGTTTGCCAACTCCTATCTCAGATGGGGTCTGGGTGATGTCATAGAACAGGTGTGTGTGGAATGAAGACATTGGTGTACAGGTGACAGATCACCATAGCTGAGGGCAGCCAACTGTAAAATTTCCAGAAATTTTGTGAGCCAGTTGCTATTCCAGTTGTTCTTGAAACTTAGACATGAAAAAGCATTTACCTCTTGGAAATAAGGAGTCCTGAAGTTAAGATTTCAGAGTTGATTTCTGTCAAGAGAAAAAATGTTTCTGACATTCTAAACAACCCTTTGCAGGTAAATTAGTAGCAGGACTTATGTAGCCATGGCTGTCTATCACTTTCAGACAGGTATCAATAGCATCATGATACATTTCTTATTTCTTTGCATTGTACGTTTATGTACATTTAAAATTGAAAAAAGAAAGATTTTGGAGATGGGAAACCTCTGAAGGCCATGGATGCTGAAGTGGAGAGGGAGAGCTGCCCTTTGAAGCTGGTGAGCCTAGTGCCACATCTTGTGGCCTCAATGGTGATGACAGCAGGACTCAGGATGGAGAGCGGCACCCAAGTCGCCAGTGAAATGTTGAAGGCACCGGGGCAAGCTCACCACATTATCAAAGCAAAGCAGAAGAAACTAAGTGAATAAGCCCAAGATTACTCACACTACTGTTTGTTCTCCAATATCCATTCTCCAAAGGTAGTAACCACTGAGAGTTGTGCTTCGGGCCCAGATACCTTGACAGAATAGGCCTCCAAACAGGCACTTCCTCAGAACCCTGTTACTTTTAATTTAAGGGGAATTCACTGAATTGCTCACTCCCAGATCTATATAAAGAAACCTGCCCTTCCCATGAAGTTCTAGACTTTGTCTTCTTTCTTTGTTGATTGCCCACTGTTTTGTTTCCCACACACACCAGCACCGGGGCACTGGGCAAGTAGAGTTCACCACTGCATCGCCAGCCCTGCACACACCTGCAGAATACAGGTGCTCATATACACTTGGAGAAAGAACTCATTGGCGGGTGCCAGTTTTCTATGTAAACGTCCTTACTTGCCAAAATAAAAAGCTGCCAGTTCTGCACAGTTCATTTATTTAAGGTATTACTAAGTCTGGGACAATGGTAATGCATGAACTGGCCTCAAGCCCCCTCTACTGCTATTGTTAGATGGAAGGAGGAAGAGAGGGACAGCGGCTGACAGGGTAGGTGGGTGAATGTGAGGGAGAGGGTGAGCAAGTGGGTGGGTCTGCTTGGGAAAGCATCCCCAACCTGCTGTGTAAGGCGACCTCCAGGAGGTGGCCAGGGTTGGCGTTCCTAGGCTGTCCACTTTGCAAGGTCACCAAGGGAACCCTTCACCACACCTGGGTTCTGCCCCAGGTTGGGGTGGCAAGTCCCCCGCTGTTCTCCACGACACACACACTTCCACCCCAACACCAGGCCTCCAGACTGTGCCCAGGAGCACCTGGTCAGAGGCCAGCTCATGTGACGGATCCAGGTGGGCCTCAAGGCCAGTGCCCACGTGCACAGGTGCCTGCCCACTGCCACACCCTGGGCTTGGCCTACTTCCTGATAAATTCCTGGCTGTCTATTGCCCTTGGGTCATTCTGAGGCTGGGACACAGAACCAAACCAAGGAAGAGATGTCAGGGACTCCTGTACATCGGGGCACCCAGATAGTGCCGCACAGCCAACGCAAACAAGCAGGGAACCTGGATCAGGAGCTCCAGAGGTGAGGGAGTGAGGGAAGGGGGTCCGACTGAGGGGTGAAGGGTGAAAAGTGAGGAGGGGTCCTGGCCCGCCTACTACTTGTTCTAGGAAGCTGCTTTGAAGGAAGAAATGCCATTTCTCCCTATGGCGTGCTCAGGAGTGACGGCGGGG